>JAQQZT010000002.1:6668919-6683071 GCA_030068275.1 Clarias platycephalus
TACTCTATCTATCTATCTATCTATCTATCTATCTATCTATCTATCTATCTATCTATCTATCTGACCTTTGTGTCTTAAAATAATAACTGACTGTTGTTGTAGCTATTACCTAATGCCCTATGTGCTATTCCATAGTTTGGAAATTTCCAGTATTGTTCTAGAATGTAGAAAAATAAATCCAAATGTTTTCCAAACCTTTTTTCTGTCTTTTAAATTTCAATGGAGTCTGTTGACGAATGATAAGAAGATGAACAGCTGCTTTACTACCATAAGTATGTAATAACAAAAATCTAACTAGTCTAACAGATGTTCCAAAACATGCTTTTACCTAGAAATATTTTCTTAATGGTTAGCACTGTTGACTCGTATCTTCTGGTATCTTGCTTTAGGTCTATGTGCATGAAGTTTGGATGTTCTTCCGGTGCTTTGTGTCCTCCTACAGTCCAAAGACATAAAGTGTAGACTGATTGGCATCTCCAAATTGTCCATAGTGTGTGATTGTGCCCTAAGTTTCCTGGAATAGGTTGCAGACCTCATGTGACCCTACACAAAATTAACATTATGGAAAATGGATGAATTGATGGAATTGTTGACAGCTTGCTGTGGGACAAGATGAATGAATCATCTTTATAACACTTTTTCCACCTAAAACAACAAAAACAACAAAACAGATTTTCTGGAATTCTGTCCAAAAATCCCCTGCCATGTACCGGTGTCCCATCCAGGGTGTATCCCCATGCAGTTCCCAGTATTCCAATGACCGGAATAAACTGATTAGTGTCGACGTCAGTAGAGACAGAAGTCAATTATGCATGTTTTCTTGGACTTGTTACTTTATTGGTTGATCAGGAATGACACTAATATAATGGAAATGTAATGTCGGTGTCATTGTCGGCGTGATAGTGTATGCGTGTGTTTGTGAGAGAAGGAGAGAGGATGAGTCACATGGCTTCACCAACTCGGCCAGGTCCTCGGTGTGAGGTTCCCCAGCACAGATGGCCCTCTCTGCAGGTTTGATATGGAACGGGGACTCCCCCCTCTGCCCCCCCTCCACCACAGAAGGTCGAACTGCCTGGACACTCAGGTACAACCAGGCACTGTGCAAGGGCCGGCCAATGTCACACTGTTCTCTCTCTCTCTCTCTCACACACACACATGCACACACAGCAATTGGTAATATACATGTCCTCAGAACTCCTGAGTTTATTCTCTAAATATTCAACATATATGATTCAGCATTCTCCACTGCAGTGTAATAAATCCGTCTGAGACCGTCTGAGGGGGTACCTTCACTTCTACTCCTCGAAACTCTTAATTAAGATCCAAACTGCACATTTTCCATACTGTTTAATACAGCAGCAACATGAGCTGGTCTGATAAATACAAGCTGGTCACCATAGAGGTGGTCCTCCAGTCTTCCAGAATCTTCTCAGGGATGCCAGATCAGTACAGAGACACACAGATGGTCAGGGTTGTTCCCTCTCTGTGGGATTTGGGAGTGTACCTGAGGCCGGATTAGTGTGGCTTCTGTGGTGTAAGAGATATGTGTTTGTGAAAATCAGGTCAGAGAGTAAACAAGGAAACCGTTATGAGATGATGAAAATAGCATTTTATTTAATCTTAAAAAAAAAAACTTTTTTTGACAACACTGGTGTTTTTTCCCCCTAAATGTGGTACTTTGTGTAGGTCAGACTGATATGGCTTGTGTCATACCACGTAGTCAGCAGTCTAAAATATTTCTTTCTTTCTTTTTCTTTTTGGTTTTGAACAAACACACAAATAAATTTTGTTTTTGCATGGCAAGCAAGAAAAATTATCATGGCCTCTGGGATGGAATACTGTTTCTCTTTTGTCAATCATGGCAACCCTAGTTAATCATTAGTGTATGTGTGGTCATGTACAGTGCTTGCAAAAATATTGATACCCCTTGAACTTTTCCACAAACGTAAATGTATAGTATGTTATTGCCATAATTTATATGATAGACCAACACAAAGTGGCACATAATTGTGAAGTGGAAGAATAATGATAAATGGTTTTCAACTTTTTTTTTTAACAACAAATATCTGAAAAGTTTGGTGTGCATTTGTATCCAGTCCCCTTTAATCTGATGCCTCTAAATAAAATCCAGCGGAACCAACTGCCTTCAGAAATCAGCTAATTAGTAAATAGCACCCACCTCCATCAATCAATCCAGGAACCTTTTTAGTCCAACTAGGTACTGTGGAGGCCAGTGGGGACTATTGTATTTATTCCCATTTTGTACAACCATGGAATTAGCCTATCCTCCATGTCTACTGTGGGAGGAAACTGGAGAACCCTGAGGAAACCCCACCAAGCACAGGGAGAACATGCAAACTCCATGCACACAGACCCGCCAAGGGAATTAAACCCAGGACCTGGAGGTGCAAGGCGACAGTGCTAACCACTAAGCCACCGTTCCGCCAGAGTCCACCTGTATGTAATTTAATCTCAGTATAAACACAGCTGTTTATAGTCCTCAGAGAGTTGTTAGAGAACATGAGTGAATAAGTCCAAGGAACACACCAGACAGGTCAGGAATAAAGTTGTGGAGAAGTTTGAAGCAGGAAAAGGTTATAAAAAATGATCCCAAACGTTGAACATCTCACGGAGGACTGTTCAATCCATCATCTGGAAATGGAAAGAGTATGGCACAACTGCAAACCTACCAAGACATGAGCGTCCACCTAAACTGACAGGCTGGAAGGAGAGCATTAAATACAAACAGGTGGATTGAATACAAATGTAAGTGTGGCATACATTTGTATTCAATCCACCTGTTTGTAAATTTAATTTTTATGTCTAAATTGTTTTTAAACCATTTTCCTTTTCTTTTTAAAATAAAAAAGCTATTTTAATTTCAATTTAAAATCATGATTTGATATGATTGTATTGATGCTTATTGGTGCTGTGTTTGTACTGTAGTGTAAACACGTTGTTTTTCTATCCCATTGGCAGTGTGCTGAAAGTGTTTTCAAAAAAATGAAACAACGCATGACACGACTCAGCACCCCGTCAACTTCCAGATTGCTCTATTTGGAATGGGATTCATTTGTGCTTCATTTGTGCAGGGTGATAAATAATAGCGTGCAACATTTCCTTTGACAGCACAAACACATCACAGATGAAGCAAACTGTTTGGGTGAAGTTTCAACCTTGATAGAGAACTGAGTCACATCGTAGGCAACATGGTAACTTAAAATGGCAACTTTAACTCAAAAACAGGAGGAAATCATTTGGCCAGAATTGTGTTATTGTTGGAAATTGTTTAATCCTTAATCAAGCAAAGATCCACATTTGGTGATTCTTTTTTTATTATTATTATTATTTTTGTGTATTTGTATATATTTTTTATTGCTTTTAAATAAATGTGCCTTTAACTTTATAGGTATTTTAAAAATATTATACTGTATATACAGTATATACAGTACGTTTTGGAAAAATTACTGAAAATATTTGTGAATTTCACTGTTCTCTTTTTTAAGCTCAGGAAGTTACCATATACAGTATATAAAGTTTCTCCCCTGGTAATAGGGTCTAGGGTAATAATATTTCCAAAGTGTATATAGAAATATTTTAAAAAGACAGGTAAAGTTAAAGGTACATTTTTTTAAACAAAGACAAATTTGCTTAGGTTTAAATATACAAAACTAATACAACAAATACAAAATTATACAAATCAAGCAAACAAATGTGGTTCCTGCCCAATTAAGGGACATATAGTATGGTAACTTGACCTAACCTTGACCTTGATTTGCACCATAAATATGACAACAATAAAAAAAAGTCTTGAGCAAAGTCTTGAAATTTTGTATTTCCAAGTATGTGATTTAAAAATGTGCTAAACTTTGTACACATCTGTACATTTTCATTATTTTTTATCTAGTAAGATAAAAAAATAAAATAAAAAAAAAATCTATCAATATGATTATAGCTATGGAGCTACAGTATGAAGCAGATGGGGAATTTCATGAAATTTAAGGAAGCCAAACGTTATCCTGTGAGAAAGTGTCTAAAATCCCTGTGTGGTTTAAAACTATTTGTAAAATAATAATAACAATAATAAAAAAAAAACTGCTTGGTCACGCCACTTGTGCCATCTGTGGCATGTTTTATTCTTTTGGAAGCTTTACTATTTGCTTAAAGGTTCACTGTAGTGCAAGATTAAGATTTGATTGTTTTCTTTTATGGGGGATAAAATATATAATATTCAGATTCCTTTTCCTAACTTGCTTGATCTTGGCATAGCAAAGCTCACACAGAGCCTGGACTTTTCTCATATCGTTTTTTTGTCCTTTTAACTACTATAGTCCCCAATGTGTCCACACTTCTGGCCATGTCCATAGCTGCTTCCTACTGTAGTTTAGCAAGTTTCTAACATATACTGTATAGGTCTAGTTTCCACTCAAATATCCATCATCCATCTGGTCAACCATCCAAGAACAATTTGGTGATGTACAATGCATGGTGAGTGTGGACCAGAAGTTGATTGACAGCATGCCAGGGTAAACACTGTAAATATTGACTCTGCATAAACTTAATGTCCATAAAAGCCTTAAACACTTGTGAAATGCTTGTAATTATACCCCGATATACCATAACATCTGACAAAAAGAACTAAAAACAGTGAAGCAGCAGACTTTGTGATAATTAATATCATATCTGTGTCATTCTCAGATGTTTGGTCACAGCTGTACACTTGTGGCTAACTTTGCCTTGGTTCACATTACATTTGAACCGTTTAATTTCTGCAACAAAAAAAATAAGATTATGAAGTCTTGTGCATCTGTTTAGAAATGCACAAGGAGAGAATTGAGAGAGTTTAAGAGTTGGTGTTTTTTTTCCCTCATTCTTATTATCTACCACGCATTATTTACTGATAAGTCCTGGGTAATGCATAATGCAGTGGCTGAGGTGCTTATGAATATGGAATGGTGTCAAAAAATGCCCTCTGAAGATAAAACAGTTGGCAGACATTACACTGACCTCGGTGCGATCGTTCTCATCACTGCTAGCCAGTTGAACTTTTCAAAGAAAAGAATAATGCACTAATCAGGGCTAGTAGATCTTCAACACCTCTGTCCAAAACCCTTTGACAACCACCTGTGGTAAGATCTCTCTCCGTTATTGAAGCATTGTGTGTTGATTAGCATGATCTCCAATGGAGGAACATCAGTCTAGGTTAAAATAGAGCGTAACTTCTGCTTGAGAACGTCACTGGGCTTGAGAGTGCTGCTGGATTAATGAGTCCTCTGGGCTGGTGTGCTCACTCTCCTTCTCAGATTATCTGGTTCACCGAGTCCTTCAGTAACAGAAAACTCCTCCGCCATCCAGCACACAGGCGATGGTGCGTCCATTAGATGGAAAAGGACTAAACGGATTAGCATTGATGCTGATTGTGAGTATCCTTATGCAATTTGAACCAATATTCAACTACAATCTCATGAAGATGTTTTCGCTCAAATTATGTCGTATAAAGCACGTCCGACTGTAATCTAATAAAGACTTTTCCATGGATCTCATGTTTCTTGAAGCCTAAAGCGAGTGTGAACCGTACACTAGACTTCTGTCATATCATGTTTCAGAAGACTATTGATCTTTAACCCGTTTTTGTCCTTCTGTCATGGGTAAAATATGGAGGCGGTTTGAGTGTAATCCTGTAATCATTTCTCTCATTTTCCAACCTATTGTTTGTGCACATGTTCACGAGTGAGCCTTTCATTCTTCCTTTAATGAATGTTCAGTTCTGGGTGTTTATGATGAAATGCGACTGGCTGAAGGACACCTCACATGCACGCCTCCACGCTAATCTCTGGACTGCGACATGGTGTCCGCTGGGTTGAGATCAAAGTAAAGCTTTCGCACATGACACATGAGATTGACACTAAAAGCGAGGTTCACACTCACCTCAGGCATGAAAGGTAACTTTTGGCACTTTGGGTTTATGAGTTTCTAAAACAAAAAAGGATGCAACATAACTTCAACTTAATAATATTGTAGTTAGTCTGACTGAATTCTTTAAAGAACGTAACGTGAGGGGTGAATTAGGAGATTATAGTGAGGATTTATTACAGGAACGTGTCAGTATTCTGACCTGAGACATAAGAATGGATTTCTGTACACTGGGCAGTTTGAGGATACAATGCATGTCTTGCATGGGTCATGCACAATTTAACCTTGAACTCAAGCTCATCCCTTTGAGCAAGGAACAATATTAACTTCCAAATTATATTAAGGGAGTTAATATTATATCAAATTCTTGATTCTTGATTCTTATGGACTTTAAATATGGTCTAATAAAGCTTTTATGCTACTTTTAAATTTGTGCTTCTTCTTCCTTTATTAAATGTATTTAGTCTTAAAGGAGATTTGCTTGTTTCTGGACACTGAGGCAGTTGTGTCCTTGGAGTTTCGCCAAAGCCATTTAAGATAATCCACTGTTCCCTTATTCATGAGAAAAGCTCTAATGTCTGAACTTTAAAAGCATTTTGGTGTTGAGTTTAAGATAAGGCTCATGGGCGTCTCAAACCTCAAAATGTCACTTAACTACAAATCGAACAACTAGAAAAAACTTCAAACCAAAAATTCTTTCCATTCCCACAACATTTCACATCAAAACATTGGCTTATTCTCAAAGAACCTCGGTCATCAGCAAAGTTGCCGTACCAAAATGGTCCATTAAATAGACCTAATGTTATTTTTCACATCTCTGATGATGTTTAGTTGTCAGCGTTGCATGTAAGAACCAGGAAACCGCAGCTGGCATCGTCCCTGCCGGAGGGGTCACATCCAAAGGTTAGATGTCTGACATTTCATCTCTGTCCGTCACAATTAGTGAACTGCATCTCCATCCGTCGGGCCATCAACATCGCATCGCTGTCACATGCCTTCGGCTGAGCTGAGCGTTTCAGATTATTACAGGCTCTCACATCATCACGTCAGTCACCTTTCATAATAGTAACAACATGGAGAGTTGTTTATCTGGATTGGACGTGCTCACTTTCCTGTATGTGAATTAAATTGTATAAACCTGAGCCTTATTTAAAATCAATAATACAAAGATTTTCTTATGACGTCCAAGTTGTCCTGTGATTCATCAAGTCTTAATTTGTCTTAATTACATTTTACCTATTAACAAACACTCAGTCATTAATAATCAGTAAGCACTTTATCCAGGTCACAGTCATTGTGTACACTGAGTATAAAACTGGAATGTACCTTTTTTATGCCAGTTTTGTCAAATGTACTATGCAGGGCATATAAAGACAATTGAAAAGTCCCATATTTTACTATTTCCTTAACAAGTTAACATAGAATGTGTGTATTAATGCTCTGGCTGAAGTACCCATGACCTTTTTTCCAATCACAAACTCCTTCTGTTTCACTCTTCTTCCAAAAGCATTTTGATGTTTACCTGTATGTAAATGAGATATCAGTGATCATGCCCAGGCTTGAGCAGCAGAGTTGAGAAATAAGATTGGGAGGAGTTCTTCCCATATGAGGTCACATTAGGGAGAAAGTCTACTTGCCTTGTTTAAGTCCAGGCCAATACAAAAATGGAAGGACAAAAAGCAGGGAATGTTTTATTCTTATTTTTGTTTGTACATGCACACTGGAAACCCACATGAATGTCTGAATATGACAAAAAAAAAGTGAATTATGCATAATAGGGCACTTTAACCTCTTAACTACCAACCCCAATGTCCACAGAATGGCATACCCAAATTTAAAGGATACTTTGTTCCCAAATACTTTGGTCCATGTGCATGTATGTATGTTATCTCAGTTGTCAGTTTAATGTCAGACAAATAATGGGATTTACTGTCTTAGCCTAACAGAGACTAGAATGAAGCGCTTTATTTCTGCATACTTTAAACACTTCTGAACAGAGCAGTCTCCACTGCTTCAGGGCAGCAGGGTGACCTTAGGAGGTCTACCAGGCCACTAAGACAGGTCTTACACATACTGTATGAAGGTAAGGACTCACAGATATGCTAGAGCTTATGTCACAAATGAAACTATTGTAACTGACATTAGTAATGTATGATAAAATGGTTTGAGGAGATCAGATCCTGAGATTGTTTCTAATGGTATATTGTGTTACCATATTGCTCATAGATTTGCTGCTTAAAAATGACAGTAGTTTAAAGACCATTAAAAGAAGCCAATTGACCTACTTGGGTGGCACAATAGCATAGTGATTAGCACTGTGGCCTTGCACGTCTAGGGTGGAGGGTTTGATTCCTGCCTCTGGTTTGTGTGCATGTTCTTCTTTCAAGTCTCCTTGGATAAACTCCAGGCACCCGTGACCCTGTACGCAAGAAGTGGTATAAAGGATGAATGAATACACCAACTAGCTTGTTTTGGGGACATGGAAGGAAAAGAGAGGATTTAGAAGAAACCCACACCAACATGGGGACCTATGTACAGACAAACAGACTATAACCTTGGATCATGATCAGACTAGGGACTCCAGAGCAGTGAGGTAATTGATCCATTGTGTCACCCTTCCACCAGGAAGGAACTGCTAATTGGTCTAAATAGAAATTATCACAAAATGAATTATGTATGTATTGTCCCATGATGAAGTGGTGTCCAATCCTGCATGCATTCCCACCTCACAAACCAGCTCTGGACCCCCACAACCCCAAAAAAGGGCGACTGAAGATAAATGAATGAATGAAAAAGCAACTTGTTTGCAAAATGGTTATAAACTGTTCAAATTAGAAATCGAGATAAGTTTTTTTTTTTCTTACATTGTTTATCTGAAATCCAGTGAGATCACTTCAGCCTGTTATGAAATTAACACCCGCCCACTTTCCAAATGCGTTAATTTAACAACCATTCTGGCAGGTCATTCTTCAGTGTTGCCAATCTGGGGAAAAAAGTGTAATACACGGTCTATCCTTACATGTAACAGAAGGGTGCGGAACATCTCATGTCAATGACACATTTTTTTTTTTCACTCAGCCTGACTGATTGTGATTTATATATACACTTCTGCATATAATACACTTTATAGATTATACAATCTATTCTGACCTTCTAAAGCTTGCGTAATGTTGTGACATCCATTTGGTATAAAAAGAACTTGATGAACAGGCTAAACACAATGCAACGAGAGGGCAAAGGAAGAACTGACGGAAATAGGCCACATTTCTTGACAGAAATATAGCAGAGAGATATAGTCAGGTTAATATCAGACCACCAAGCTATTGTTTTACCAAGACTGGAAACAGTAGGGTACTAAACAAGGTAGATAGATAGGAGATATGAATCAAGGGAGTCAAATCTGACAGTCAAAGGAATAAAATTAAGCATGTTTTTTTGAGGTAGGAGGAATGGTGTGCCCTCTCTCCCATGCCAGTCGCAGCGACACTAGCCAATCATGTGTATGCAAAAGTGGAGAGAGCACTCTATATGAGGAGCAGTTTTTAAAATCTGGGGTGACAAAACTGAGTAACAAGTTTAAAGATTTAAGCACTGTTCATAATAATTCTGCATATTTCCTTAAGAGACTAACATGACCAGATCATTAGATCTGTGGAAGCACAGTTCTGTGCATTTACTGTATTTCCTTGGACTCCTCTTACATTTTCTTAAAATTTTTAAAATCTCCTATTTACATTTAATGTAACCTTTAATTGTGTGCCACATTCTAAGGTATTCAAGTTGTATGAAGGAATGACAAAAAAAAAAAAAAAACACTTGGCTTGACAGTATTAAAAAAAATGCTGGACAAATGGCCAGATGCCTCATTATGGAACAAACTGTGTGGGCAGAGAGTGACGCTGGTCTATTCTTCACAAATTGTGGATAGCATGACTGCATATTACAACTTTATGCTACAGAGGGCTATCAAAAGAAATCCCAAACTAATCCCACCTGCTCCTAAAGAAATTAATGCTAATTAATCCCACCTGCTCGCAAAGAAATGATAACTAATCCCACCTGCTCTCAAAAAAATATTTACAAATCCCATATGCTCCCAAAGAAAGGCTAATTAATCCCATCTAGTCCCAAGGGAAAAAAAAGATCTAATCCCACCAGCTTCCAAAGAAATGCGAAACTACCTCCACCTGCTCCTGAAAATGTTAACTAATCCCATCTGCTTCCAAAGAAATATTAACTAACCCCACCATGCTGCTCATAAAGAAATGCTTACAAATCTCACTGGCTCCTGAATAAATATGAATCAATCCCACCTGCTTTCAAACTAATGTTAATTAATCCCACCTACTCCCATTATATTAACTAACCCTATGTGCGCTTGAAGAAATGCGATCTAATCCCACCTGCTCCCAAAAAATGTTAATTAACCCTACCTGCTCCCAGAGAAATTATAACTAATCCCATCTGGCCCAAACAAATGGTGACTAATCCCATCCACTTCCAAAGAAATACCAACAAGTCGCATCTGCTGCCAAAGAAATGTTAACTAATCCCACCCATCCCAAAGAAATGCTAACACATTCCATATGTTCCCAGGGAAATGCTAACTAATCCCACCTGCTCACAAAAAATGTTAATTAACCCTACCTGCCCCCAGAGAAATTATAACTAATCCCATCTGGCCCAAACAAATGGTGACTAATCCCATCCACTTCCAAAGAAATACCAACAAGTCGCATCTGCTGCCAAAGAAATGTTAACTAATCCCACCCATCCCAAAGAAATGCTAACACATTCCATATGTTCCCAGGGAAATGCTAACTAATCCCACCTGCTCACAAAGAAATATAAACCAATGTCCCATGCTCAGGGACATTGGATTAACCCATTCTGTCCAGTCCCAAATAGTTGTAAGTAATGTTGTCTGTTGCTGCAGCAATTTTAATTCACTCATCATTAAACTTTAACTACTCGCATAGAAATATTATGAAATATTAACTAATCACATCTGCTCCAGATGTAAAATTACTTAACAGGAAGTTAAGTAATCCCATCTACAGCTCTAGAAGCTTTCTACTCTAGCTTGCTCCTGACGAAATGTGAAAATTAATTTCAGTCAGTCCAGAAAGAATTTTAACAAATCTTGCCAGATTCTAAACTAATCCTACCTGTTAATGCCGAATTAAATAATAATAAAATAAAATCTTGCATTTTTCTAAATTTAAAATAATCCAGCCTGATCCCAAAGAATTTTGTATTAATTCCACACTCTCCAAAGAAATCTAAATTAATCCGACTTTCACCGAGAAGTTTTTAACCATCTTGTCTGGTGTGGAAACATACAGTACAGTATTCTCCTGAGTGAATTTTTCCTGCCTGCTGCTGGAAAACCACAAATCCTGCCCTCTCCTGAAGGACCCATAACAATTCCATGCTGTCGGCTTCCCAAGGAATTTTACAGACTCCTGTTTTCTCTGGAGAGATTTTATCCAGCCACATCAATTCTTGAAGGTATTAAAATAGTCCCATCTGACTGTAAAGGAATGATCACTAATCCTGCTTGCTTCCAAAGGAATTCTGAAGTAATCCTGTCCATTGTCAAATGATATTTAACTAATCCCACCTGCTTGTGAAGGATATTTAACCAATCATGCACACTTCTGATGGAATTTTAACTAACCTGTGCATCTTCAGATGGAAATGTACATATTTTTATGTAGGGATTTTTGAGCAAAGCCACATGAGTTGGTTCAGAGTTCAGATACTTTAAGTATTTTTTTTTCACACCTCCAACACTTAGTTGTTGTTCATGTATCAAATTCTTTTGATATTTCATAAGGTACCATATGTACCCTTTTGTATCTTACTATTGGCTGTACCTCTCTGAGTAATTATGAGTTTAAGGAGGCAAGGGGGCTTAGTGTTAGCCCTGTCACCTTGCACCTCCAGGTCCTGCGTTCGATACTCACGTTGGGTCTGTGTGCATGGAGTTTGCATGCTCTCCAGTTTCCTCCCACAGTTCAAAGACATGCAGATTAGACTAATTGGCATTCCCAAATTGCCTGTAGCGTGTGAATGTGTGTGTGAATGTTGACCAGATAGTCAATACAATAGTCACCACTGGACTACAAAGGTTTCTAGATAAATGGATGGATGGATATATATATATATACACACACAGGGTTCAATTCCTGCCTTGGGTCTAAGTGCCTTGGGTCTGGTTTCGTTCCATAGTCCAAAGACAGGAGTTTCCAAATTGCCCATATTGTGTGAATAACAATCGGGAACCGAGTTGGCAACCCGGCCCCTTAAGTAACAGCTATAGAAACAATGGATATATCTCCAGGGTGAGCAGTATTCATCGCCCGATGCGCTGGATGGCACGTGGACGAGCAAAATACAAAAATATATACTGTAAGTTTCATCATGTTATGCATTCATAAATGTTTGTGGTTTATTTTGTACTACTCTATGTGCCTTAAATTGCAAGTGTTTTTGAATTTTAATTTGAATGGGTTTTGCAAATGCACCTGACAATATTGTTCGTGCAAAAAATAAATTCCATATATAACTCATATGCATGTGGCCTTTCTTTATCCCAAGTTGTATTAAAATTGCGCCCTACTCCTGAATATGTAGTATGAAGGAGCTGTACAAAAGCATACGTGTTGGTGATTGTCTCTGATTTCTCTGCCCTGCTTCAGTCCTCAGGGGCAAGTTCATGTTCTTTTGAATTACTTACAAGCACTTCAGGTGCCACACTTTACACTAAACTCACGCTTTGTTCTACAAACCATAGCCTTGTTAACAACATGTGAATTATTTTTGCCTCTTCAAAAGCCAAAGGTGTTTTTTTTCCCCCCAAAAAAAGAGTAGTTTTATTCGGTTATGTAAACAACTTGTTTGAAAAGAGGACAATGTATTACAATTAGTGAATTAGTTGTTGATGGTGTTTGGAGAGCCGCAAACAGGCTCACTGAGTCACCGTGATGGCCCGGGCTTTGAAAGTGGCCCATTGGAGGTAATGAATTCAGATTGGCCCTGAGTGTACCCTTCAGCTAGCATTAATGCGAGGCGAGGGCTTGTCGCCTGGGCTTGTCACAGAGAGACAGAGATGTATGAGGCCTGGAGATATAACTCAGTCTGGCAGAAAATTATTCAATTATGCCTCTGATGCTTATGAATGTGACGATGCCTGTCTCAGGTCAGGTGACGGGAGGCAGACAGTGTAATAAGATGTGCATGTTGGAATTGGCCCCCGCGCTGTGTGTTTCCAGGCATTGGGGTGTTTGCAGGAGAGAATTTGTTTAACCAGCTGCCATGATTTAGCATGTGTTCAACATCGTGTGGCTTGCTTTAAGTCAAATTGTCTCCTGGATACCGACACCTGGATACTCAGGATTTGTTATTAAGAATTATGGCATGATAACTCAGTGCCGAAATGTTGAAGGTACAATGAAGTAACGAGGTAAAAGTCATTAATTTCAAGATCATAAAAATATTTAATTAACATGTTCTTTATAATTGTAAATAGTAATTAGTCTTTTGATGAATATATATATAAAACAATATGAGTCATGCTTTGGTTACTGTATGGTTTAGTGAAAAATTATTTGATACAATGAGTGGCACAGTGACATAGTGGTTAGCACTGTGGCGTTGCACTTCCAGGGTCACGGGTTCGATTCCTGCCTCGGGTCTACAGTATGTGTGTGGAGTTTGCATGTTCTCTGTGTGCTTGGTGGGTTTCCTCTGGGTCGTCTGGTTTCCTCACATAGTCCAAAGACATGCAGATTAGGCTAATTGGCCTTTCCAAATTTCCCATAGTGTGTAAGTTTGGGTGTGCTTGTGTACCCTGTGATGAATTGGCATCTCATTTAGAGTGTACAGTACAGTACACTCTTAGCACCCAAAGTCCCCTCGGATCGGCCCCAGGCCTTGCGTGACCCTGTACAGGATCAGCAGTTCAAACCTAAGTTGGGACTTGATTGTCCAGAATAACCGAAAGCGCTAACTTTATTAGTAGGGGACACATTTTTAAAATGTACAAACTTTGTGATTAATGCATGCCATACTGGTGGAGGACACGGGACTAGGCTGCCATTTGCATTCATCCCCATGACCATTATTCATTCATTCATTCATCTTCTGTACCGCTTTATCGGGGACCTGGAGCCTATCCCAGGAGACTCGGGGCACGAGGCAGGGTACACCCTGGACAGGGTGCCAATCCATCGCA
>JAQQZT010000002.1:6684002-6704075 GCA_030068275.1 Clarias platycephalus
GCCCCTGGAGCAGATAGGGTTAAGGGCCTTGCTCAAGGGCTCAACAGTGGCAACTTGGTGATGCTGGGGTTCGAACCACCAACCTTCCGATCAGTAACCCAGTAAGCTACAGCCTTAACCGACTGAGCCACCACTGCCCTTAAAAGTCACGTTGACCAACAATAGTTCACCCTATTACCTTTAATAGTTTACAAAAATAGAAATTAGCACAAAAATCACTCCAGAGACTATAATGACAAAGTTGAGATTTGACATACCGCGCCATTAAAGCCTTCTCTCTCAAACCATCCAAACTAAAGCTCATGCACTTATGGTTCCTCTGATTTAAGTAAAAAAGTGAAAGCTGGTTACCTTCTCTGCGTCTGTGAGTTTGGCATGTACGGGGGAGGAGCAGCTGCAACGAGTGGACCAAGCCACACCCCCTTCAAGCACCCCCTACTGTGCTTGAAATCTTCTGTAAATGTCAATTGGTTTTGCGCCTTCATTTTTGAGCAAGTTCATCACAAGTGACTTGTATGCCTTCTATATAATCAATGACATATGACACACAATGATGCAGTCTGAGTTGTTAACACACCAAGGTAAATTATTCTTACAATGATAATGCATCCTGAATTGTTTTATTGTTTATTGAAATGTTTTATTTGTTAAAATCTATTTTTCCCCCCTGAAGATACTTCGACCCCCTGCTTAACACCCTCTAAGAAATTAATTCCCGCTCTAATTTAATTATTTAATCATTTAAAACCTGGAGCCAGGTTGAGAACCTGGTCAAGTTTAGGACCAATGGACAGCTACACCGTAGTCCCCATGTCCACTACAGGGGCTCATTCGTAGACGTCACTGCCTCTCAGGAGGCAAAATGATACACTGCAGATGCACACGCTGAGTAAAAGGGGGCGAATTCATTCGGCATGTGAGACGGATGCGTCTGTACGCGAGGCTCCTCAGATCTTTTCCGTGTCAGCGAGAGCACGCACTCAGTGTAATAAATGGGACAGCTCGTGACGAGTGCGTTAATTCTAAGAGATTTGCAAGAAGTCTCCGAGCATCCCTTTGTAGATGAAAGACTTCCACTGTTTTTGTCAATGGCCTCCAGCTATCTGAATTAAACATTGATTTTATCAGGACTCTAGCGGCGGTTGAGGCTGAAAGAGAGAGAGAGAGAACACATGTTGCGCAGTGGGAAATAAAGGCAGAATGATGAATTCAGAGATGAATTCGGAGCCAGGCAATTAGGAGAGGAAGAGAATAAAGTTGTTAAGAGTGTTTGTGTCTTTTCTTCTCTGAGAACACGGCAAAAGTTTTCATCTCAGAACACCTGACATTTCCTTTCACGCCAACTTTTGAGGGATTTGTTCCTAGTAGATCTGATTAAAAAGTCTTCTCTGAGGTCATGCGAAATGAATTGCAGCGACACCAGAACCTTTAAAATCGTGACCTACTTTCAAACTTTAAACCTTTCCTTGTTGTGTGTGATAATAAAAATAACATGACGCTCATGCACAAATAAAGTGAATTTAACTTCTGTTAGTTTCACACAATTCTTTGTCAGTTGGGTTGTTGGGTTTGTGCATTCAGGAGAGCTGTAGGGGAAATGGGAATACTCGATGTTAACCTCACTTTATACACACACTAAGGGTCTAAGAGTGTAAAATAAGGGCAATATTTCTATCTGTAGCTGTCAATTCGTTTCAAGTATTTGGAAATAAACCCAAACAGGGTGTGGCCGTAAAAAAGATCACTATGTCCTGGAAAAAAGACCAATTTTGTGAACCTAAAGTGATAGTTCATCTAAATTAGAAATGTTGAGACTCCCAATGAATGGGTGTTGGGCAAGTAATTGCACCGACTGTATAACATGGCGGATATAAATGGTGGATATAATGCCATGGGTGTTTCAAAATGGTCTGTGTCAGACTAATGTTTACACAGTAGTGTACAGTATGTAAACTTTCTATAAAACTCAGAAGGCAAGTTCCAAAATGTATTCATTTATAGGCTTTTATTCCTGTGTCTAAAGAATAAAATTTCTTGTGAATGAAGGCAAAAAAGTGATCAAAGCAAATTACATTTACAAAAGACATCAAGCACAGTACTGTGATGAGAATGTGATGAGCATTTAAAAGGTGCAAATGCTTTAAATAATGCCGATCCCGGCCGAGGTGACTCGGAGTCCACTGTGAACATTCAGTGAGCGGAACGGCTGATCCATGAAAATCTACGGATAACTTTTTTCGCCAACTTGTGGAAGAGACGCGTCTGTCTGTGGGAACTGTACACACCATCATTCACCAACACCACTTGCACATTACAGGAACTCCACTGAGAATTATTACTATAAGCCCTGTACAGTCCCTCGAGGGGTTCCTGGGAGGCCAGCGTTTCAGATGTGCAGCAGGAAGTCCGATCATGGAGCACACTGGGAAAACTTTCCTCCTTTATGGTATCTAAGCAGTCGTGAAACGCTGGGATAAATGCATTAGTGTAGCAGGAGATTATATCGAGAAATAAAGGGAGATTTTACTTTTATAGCCGTGTTCTGTTATTCTGCACAACGAAACGTCCCGGGTTTGACTTGAAGACTTGACTTGACTTGAAGTATATTTTAGCTTCCATTAATGGGTGATAAACTGGAAACTGGTCCATTTCTTAGTCCATTTAATTTCCCAAAATAGAAACAAATCTGAAACCTGAATTAAACCAGATTAAATATTAATGTACAGTCTGGGCTGGACAGAAATCAGCCCCAGATTTGCATCTGCATACATTTCTGTGTATGCTTCTTACGGCCGTTAACAGAAAATAATCTGAGATGGGTGCCAGGAATTAAATTTACATCTTGTTATCTTTACTGTTCTTCCCATGTATTCCATTTTTTAACAATTAGTACAAGTAAAATTTTTTTCATCAGTATTAATTGCTTTGGATATAAATAAAATCTAAATATATTTTGCAGGGTGGCGTATGCTGTTTACGCGTATCTGAGATGTAGTGCCATAATCCATACAACTGCCATCACAAACTCTTTTATATATATAAAGCATGAGGTGATTAATTAGACATAATTAGGACCAACTGTTTGACGCGGGTGTTTTGACAAATATTTACTCAGGCAACATTTTTTATGTTCGGTTTATGCGAGTCGAAAAATATTTTAGTCGCAGATTAAACGAAGTCAAAAAAACAAACCCGTTGAATTTATTGTTTTTCTAGGAGGACAATAAGCCTCCTACCATCTTTCTCCTTACATCTTTCACAAGCAAATCCACCACCATCCCTCAGCGCCGTTCTGGCGGTGTTCGTTTTCACGCACCTACGTACTGTACAGGCCCTTTCATGTGGGTCAAGAATAAATAATTAAACTGCATTTTCCTTTTTCTGTCATCTTCTCGTTTCCCCTCCATCGCCGCTTTCCTTGTGTGAAGCATAACAGTGAATATGAGTCATGTAATTGAGGGAAAAAAAAAAAAAAAAACAGAAGTGGAAACCATGGTTCAAATGGGTAGCTAAGTTTGGAAGCGGCTTATATAAGCTGTCAGTGTTTGGTGTAGGCAAATGTGAGAGGAGAGGTAAAAGAGAGAGGGATGGTGACAGATGAGAGAGGAGGATCTGATGAAAGAGAAGAAAGGAACATGGTAAAACTTCGGCGCACGAAACGCGGGAGCTGAAAACCAGGCAAAAAGATGAGCCGAAGTCGAGGATAAATGGAGTAGGGATGGAGAGAAGGAGAAAGGTGGTGGAGGATCTCTCTCTCTCTCTCTCTCTCTCTCACACACACACACACATTCTCTCTCGCTCTCTCTTTCTCACACACACATGGCAGCTTTCATTAAACACAGTCATCTTTTGGTAATAAGCACTTGAAGACTGATCTCTCTCTCTGCTTCCCTCAGGTGCTGCATTATCATAATGGCTTCTTGCTACAGCTCCAGTATTAGAACATGGAGGCATATTCCAAACCTAAACGCAATGCAACTTGTAATGCACATTATGCCGGCTCGACACATTAGATGTCATTACCAGAGCGGCGGCAGACAGCGTTCGGTCATTATCTGCTAAAGTGTTCCACAGGGAGGCGGGTAGACGAGGAAAAAAAAAAGCAAAAAAAATCTGCAGAGAAAAGACACAAAGAGTTCAAAAATAGCCTGTTTTTTCCCCCCCCTTTTCACTCGAAGTCGATCATTAAGCCGCTTTGAAAGAAACGATTATTGGCGGACCATGCACACGTGACCTTATTGCATATTTGTTCTCATTTACTTAACCGCTCGCTGGCTTCTCGAAGAACATACTCGTATTAATAGCAAACAACATATTAATTAAAGATAACGACTACGGTGGGATTAAGGGAATGAATATGTGCAACCTTTGCAGTATTGGAAGCCCTGCTGACATTACTAATCAAAAATAGTCCCTGTACTGTTGTAACTGTGTGTGTGTGTGTGTGTGTTTTATTTATTTTTTTTAAGGAGGGGTGTATGTGTGCGTGTGTATGTGTGTGTGAGTGTGTGTGTGCACAGTGTTAATTTGCTTTCCGGATGACTCATAACGTGAGCGCGGCATGAGGATGCTTCCTGTTGCCTTTATGAATAAGAGAAGCAAATAAAGTGCAAAGAAATAAAATAATCATTTTTCAGATATAGGAACTGTGGATAAGTGCGAATATTTGATCATTTCGTCTAAGCGTTCCGAGGCCATCCATCTCGTTTCAGTAATGAGACTTCTCAAAGGCTTCCTAAGGAAAGGGACGGATTAGTTATTACTCATAAGAAAATACAAACACATAATGACGAACACGGTCTCACAGACAGAGCGCAGACGGACAGCCGGTATATAGTGCATAGAACATCCTAAACATGCGCTTAGCATGCTACTGTATTTCCGGAGATCCAGAGGCCTCTATACGATGAGCGCAGCAGGGAGCCGTTGTCACCTCGGCAGCGTCACCGGTCGCGCGGAGCTCGCTAACGCAGTTATGAAAGATTTATGACAGCACCAATGCAGCGAAAGCTCCTATTTTTGTTGTTTTTCACAGTCATTTGTGGGACAACATTAGGGACTTGAGAAACAGGATGCAAGAAACCACATCCATCATGAATGCGTATGTTTGAAATGTGCATTAGCACAGCAGTTGCTATAAGTGAAATCTCATAAGGGAATGCCCTCATGATATATTAGCTTTAAAATTTGTCAGCGCGTTTTGAAAGCGAATGGAAACACACGACGCGGGAAAGTAAACTTTTTTTTTCTCCCCGATTCGCTGTCGTGCTTTCGTCCTACGTGGTGTTTAAAACAAAGTTCGGAATGGAAGAGAACAGGCCTGCGCGCGCGCGTGTGTGTGTCCGTAAGCATAGCTGCAGGCAACACACCCCGATCTGTTCAGCGGTACGGCTGGAAAGCTACCTGAGCGCCCCATAAGACCTCTTTTCACTTTTCAACCCCTTTCCAGTCATCCCTTCATCACTCTTTTCTAGCACCGAGTTTAAACTCCCAGTGCCACGGTGAAGTTTAAGCCTGAAGTCCCTTAACTGTCACATAGCATCTCTGCCCTGTTCTCTAGGTTTCAGAAATCTTGATCTGAAAAAAAAAAAAAGTTAGACTCTGTCAGTTTGTCTGGATGTGAGTCATTTTTTAATGTCATTTTTCTACCCGGTAACTGACAAATATGCAAGACTTGCAAATTGAAAATGCTCCTCTGTCCTACTGCTAGCCAGATAGTTCACTTAAGTAGTTAAACTTAGTAACCTAGCTTGTATAAGGTGCAGGTCCATGACCATGGAGGTGGCCAGAAGTATGCAGCACCATCCTAGCTTAAAAAAATAATAACATCACACCCATTTGGTAGCTCAATGGTAGGATTCTCGATTACCACGAGGAAGGTCAGGGTTTCAGTTTTCCAGCCGCTGGATGCAGTGCTGGTGCTAAGCCTGGATGAAATAAGAGGGTCGTGTCAGGAAGGGCATCCAGTGTAAAAACCTGTGTGCGGATCGGAGGGTCTGCTGTGGCGACCCCTCGATGGGAGAAGTCAAAAGCCAAACAACATCATCATCATCTCTGGGAAGTTTATTTTATAACTGTGTATCAGCAAGAATAGTTTAGCTAAACTTTTTTTTTTTTTTTAAGGAATTATACTGGATTTCTTCAGTTCATTATAAGCTATTATAGTGATTATAATAGCTTATAGTGGCCTTGCACCTCCAGGATCAAGGGTTCGATTCTCGCCTCAGGCCTGTGTGCATGGAGATTGTAGGTTGCTTGGTGGGTTTCCTCCTGAGACTTTGGTTTCCTTTCACAGTGCAACGACATCCAGATTAAGGCATTTGGATCTTTGCCATGCCCAAAACTGTCTAGTGTGTGTCTGTGCACCCTGCGATGTCCAAGGTGTTCCCCCGCCTCAAGTCTCCTGGGATAGGATCCAGGTCCCCCATGACCCTGTACGGTGTAAGCGGTATAGAAGATGAATCCTAGGCAACAAACATGACAAAACATCACTTGTCATTGTGTATCCAATGACAAATCAAAACAATCTCTACACAAAAATTATCCAGTATCGCAGGTTTCCAGGTATTTCCTGCCGGAAGTGGAACCTCATGTGGTCTAATGCTGTTTTAGCAAAGCTGCCTCAAGGTTTAATGTGTTGTAGATTGTGAAATGCTTTTCTGCTTACCACGGCTGTAAAGAGCGGTTGTTTGAGTTAGTGGATCCTTTCTGTCAGCTTGAACATAGTGTTCCAGGAGATCAGCAGTTTGTGAACTACTTAAAAGAGCCTCACTGGCATTAACAGCCAACCACAGTCACAGTCATGAATCACTCAGTCACTTACTCATCGTCTATACCGCTGTATCCTGTATTCAGGGTCGTGGCGGGGGGGGGGGCTATCCCAGAGAACTTAGGGCATGAGGTAGGGTACACCCTACAGTAGATGGCATGCCAATCCACCGCAGGGTACATGAATACACACACACATACACACAGCATAAGCAATCGCAAACTCCATGCACATAGGCCTGAGGCGGAAATCGAACCCTTGATCCGATAATCACTAAGTCACCGTGCTTGGCTGGAACTTACCCTCTTAAATTCTGTGAAAGCAGTAAGGGGGTACTTGGTATTGCCTGCATGTTTTTTTTTTTATTGGTTTCATTTTTGTTAAACAAATTATGGTACAGTGAAAAAAAGATAAAACCTGGCCCTATGAGGTTGTATTTGCTTAATACTGAGACATGCTACGATCAGATGTTTTTCCACACAAAAACACATAGAATAAAAAGAGGGAGTACTAACTTTTGAGCAGTAGTATGCGACATGAAATACCCAACTCATCGGCTCGTCTGCTACCCGATCGGCTTTGTCTATGTGAAATTAAATATGTATCGCGTGATGAAAAGTACTCATTGTTTCGCAGGATCGTTAGAAGCACCTTTCTGTAGCCGAGCCTGATGTCAGAGGATTGTGAGAGCCAAGAATACAGTAAGATATATGATTGCATTGTAATCTCGCACATTCTCGATTCAGAGCTGCAACAGGAAATGTGATGGTTAATTGTATATTTCAAAAGCTGTAATTGCTTTAATTCCCTGTAATTAATCAGTAATTGCGGCAAGAGTGCTTTTCAAGGGTCTGCTCGAGTTGCTCGAGACCTTTTCAATATGTAGAGCGTGAATATAGATGAGAGAAAGAGAGAGAGAGAGAAGAAGAGAGTGAGGGAGGGTGGATGAGAACGTATCTCTTCTATATTTAGTGAACCTTGGCACCATAGAGCACAATGTATCTTTTAAACATTCATCACTGTTTCATATGCAAACAGGAACACACAAGAATGAAACTTTGTCTGAAGCATCTTTCCTTCGTGTCTTTCTATTTTTTTTTTTTATAGAGATGCTGGTAGTGGTGGAACATCTGCTAACCTGTTCGCTGAACCTCCACCGAAGTCTCGTACCCCTTATCATCAATGCACCTCCTTCTTGATTTGGGGTTCCATCATGATAGCAGATGTTGAATAATTGCAGATCTAAAAACAGCAGTAGCACCTGGAGAAATCAAGGGTGTTAGAGTGGAAGAAGTAGGGAACGGCATGGACGTGGAGTCAGAGTCTGAGCACTTTCCTAGATTACTGCTTCTAACTTATTACATACAAATGATCTGCTTTGAAAGTTTATTATTTTATTCAAGTTGAGTCAGTTTTTATCGCTCACTTCAGGGGAGAGAACCAAAATAGTTTGCGACTTGTGCAGCCCCTGTTTCTATGTGCTGTGATATCGGATTAAATAAAGGACGATATTATAATGGAATGCAATTACACTTCTAGTTTTATTGAAGGGTCTTTAGAATTTGCATAAACATTTTATGGACCTGTGTGATTTATAGATAAAAGACATAATTAAATTCATGAGCGGTTTTATATAAGGGGTGTTCAAGTCAAACCAGGAATGAAGTGATTAACATTTACAGAAGACTAGAAACACAGTCTGGTGAAGAGATTCTTAGTCGTGTTTGAATGGGACAAACTTTTTAAGGAAGGTAGTACTGATGGACACAGCCGAGATGGCTCGGGAACCCACTGCAGTCGTTCCCGTGAACATCCCCTAGTGGGACTTCTGTTCCTTGAAAATCAATGGAATAACTTGTCCCCAACTTAACTAATTAAGCATAATGCAGATATAGCACTTGAAGATAGCGTTCACTTTCCCTAGCTCTCGGTTGTTATATGAAAGCGGACCCCTGACCGGTTAAGGCTACAATTAAGACTAAATTAAATGACATTTTTTGGTTCACACATGATACTTGTGTGTAAGTTATATTTATGTGGAAGCTTTCCTTTGATTATCATGATAAGTTTAAAATAAAAAAGAGTGGTGCTTCAGAAGGGTAAGGCACTGAGTTACTGACCGGAATGTTGGTGGTTCGATCCCCAGCTCCACCAGGTTGCCACTGTTGGGTCCTTGAACAAGGTCCTTAACCCCATCTGCTCCAGGGGCACTGTATCATGGCTGACCCTGCACTCTGACCCCAGTTACGCTGAAATATGCGAAGAAAGAATTTCACTGTGCTGTAATGTACTGTATATATGACAAATAATGGCTTAACTCAACTTAACTCCAAACGGACCAGGAAATTTCTCCATGCTGTCTATCTTTAATTATGTCCCCTTAAACGTAACATTGTTACGATCCAATCCAATGAACTCCAACAGTTGCCAAAAAGTGTAGTAGTTGTTTTTTCCCCAAGGTTGTTTCATAAACATATATGAGGCGAAAACTCAAATACTCTACATTTCTGTGGTTTGAAAAACCATTTTCAAAAACCATTTTCAAAACTAAGTGCCTGCATGAACTGTGATCCCGATCCTGTTTGAGTTCTGTCTATGATCATCATATTACTCCTGTTTATTGGGTTTAAAATGAAGCATGAGCACAAAGTGCAGAATTTAATGTATAATTTTAGAAAATGTATAACTATATGGTTTGCCAAATATCATAGCGCTTTCTATACATTCTATCCAATCAAGGCGACCAAAGATTATTGGACAGCTGTAGGCTCAATTGTCATAAGACAGGCTGTTTGTCATTATATTATTACATCATGCACAGTACAGTAAATGATCTACAATATATTACTACTAGCTTTCTGGGCTAGAGAATAGAGATTGTCAGACATTCACCGTCCTTGAGAAAAGTCTTTATATTTTTTCCTTGTTTACTTGGATGAAATAATTTGGAAAATTTAACCCATGTAGTCCCAGTAACTGAAAGTGAAGTCACTGAGTATTTCAAGTTAGAATGTAACATTCCAAATTATATGATTTAGGCAAAGTTCTAAAAACATCTGCTGCAATAATGTTCCTACTAAAACTGTGGCATAAAGATTGTAGCAACTTCAATTAAAAAAATCCATAACATTAAATTCAAATCAATTTTATTTATATAGCTCTTTATATAGCTCTTTTAACAATGACAAAAAGTTGAAAACGTGAGGAACTGTGTATGACTTATAATTATTAGTTTGTCCCTGATGAGCAAGCCGATGAAAAAACTCCATGAGGTGACAATGGGAAGAAACCTTGAGAGGAACCAGACTCAACAGGAAAGCCATCCTCATTTGGGTGACTTTACTGTTTACATGGTCTCTGATCAGAGTAGAGGTGTGTTTATACAGTATGCATGTGGAAAATGGTTCTGCCAGCTGTGAAGCGTTTAATCTGCGACAAATATAACAGAAGAATATATTTCCCACTTAATTTTAAGGTTAGTTTAAGCGTCCCATCCTTGCCAATAAATCTCACCTTTTACCTTAAGATTGGTTACAATAATGTCTCATCTATGATTGGCTAGATGCTTGACTATACAGTATATGAAATGGCAAGCCACTCAGTGTGCCTCTCTCAGCCAGAGCCCCAATGAATGAAAGTCTGGAGAGACTTGTTCTCGCAGAGTTTATCAATCAGGAATGGAAGCTAAGTGTACTTCCCAGAAACGCATGGCAAATATGCACAGAAAGAAGCAGATCAAGTGTTTACATGGTTAAGATTTTTGTGTTGAATGGATTATGAAAGGTTTACACCCCCCTCCACCATTCATATTGAAAATTCATTCCAGTCGGGTCAGATCTGGTCAGACATAAGCAGAAAGCAAACCTTATGATCAGGCCAGCGATCCTGCAGTTGTGAACTGCTTTTTGGATTATACACTTTATATGTCATTTACAAAGATAACACAGAGCCTTGTAATTATCAGTGTAAATGTTTTTAACCATAAACTTGGATTTATGAATCCAAGTCCTATTTGCTCCTGGACTATTGAGGATTCCTGTATGCTTGAACACATTATACATTGAACTAAAGCCAGAAAAGAACCGGTTTACATGGTAAGCGACAACAGCATGTCTTGTAGCCTGCAATCAGTTCTGATGACTTTCAAAAGGACATCTGCAGTGGTCTCCAAAAGCACTGAGAAAGCAATGCAATTCAGCATTTTAATAACATAAAATTGCTATACAACAATCGATATTTAGTATAAAGTCTTATTCTTCAAAACCTGCTGGATCTGCCTGGACATAGAAACAAAAAAGATGTCTGCAGAAATAATTAGTGACATCACTTATTTTGTGCACAGGGAGGACTATAATGCATGGCGCATGTTGTCTTAATATTTTTGCCACCTCTGTAATATAAACACTTTAATTACTTATAATACTAAACATAATTAAATAATCCCAACTAATAAAGTGGCTCCATTCCACTGTCTAGTGAGACCAATAAAGAATCTGTCCAGCAGGATTATGAGTCCACTATGCTAACACGACATGATGTACCGCTGGGGTCTATCCTAGAACTGTTTGTGTCATCTTTATTGGTCACATTGGAAATATGAGCTAAGTTGTGGCCTGGTTCTTAACATGCCTAAAAGATCGATCTTACCACATGGCTTTGAGAGGTTTAGTTTCATCACCACACAGTTTTACTGCTGAAGTCCCTCAGGGGTCAGTGTGTGGTCCAGACTTTTCCTCAGTGCATACTAAATAATTGGGTTCAGTAATCAGCTCTCATGGCGACACTGATGACAGCTTTACAATTTTTTTCCCTTTATCTACCCATTTGGGGCATCTCTATCAGCATCGACCATAATCTTAAACTTAACCTTTACAAGAACGTACTATTGCTGGACCAGATATACACGCTTACCATCTGGTGGTGCGGATTGCTAGTGACACTACAACCTTAATTACAGAATATATTAGCAAGGTACTAGAAAAAAAGCTATTTTTGCTGTTTTTTAATGACAATTTTACACCACGAAAGCACTTTCCAGTTTAACCAACTTCACTATGTCTAATTAGTGCCTAAGATACTGTATGTAGGTTTCATGTTTGTGTTTCTGAAGAATGCATGGTAGAGGTTGCATTCTTCTAGCCATGAAAGCAAGACTGGTTTGTTACTCTGTAACCTGAAACATGTAAATGTTTTATTTTCATATACAACCCAAGGTAATTCAAAAAAATCCAATCAACAGTGAGTGAAGCAGTGAATTTATGAAAAAGGCTAACTAACAGTTTTGATGGAGCATGACAGCTGACCTGAGGTATTGTTTAGCCTAAGAGCTAGCATTAGCCAGGATGAAATAACAAGAAATTATTGCATGCATTACTATTTATACTTTAGCAAATGACCCAAAATGTCTGATTATTTTAGCGTTATATGGATCACCATATGCATATTAACGTAAGCTCTCATCTGTGATCCCATTAGTTTATAACAGAGTTCAGAAATCCCGATTAGAGATCGGGGTGTACCAGACCTACCCAGGCACAAAACCCTCCTTTCTTCTGAAAATATTCCTACATAGCAATTTTTTATAATAAAAATTAAGTTTTATTATAGACAAGCCCAGTAGACAATAATGTGTGAAAATCAGAGAAAGTTCAAAAGTGGGATTTATCTCATTTTGCTGTCTAACTGTACGTATGTTCTTCCTGTATACATTGTAATTACTCTAGTAACTAGCATCTAGTGAAAAGTAGTCATAACTTTCATAATTAAACTATGTATACATAATGACTGCATTATACAGTATGTGTTATTCAATAGTTGCAGTCTTTGTGCTTTCCTAACAGCGTGGTTGTAACATCGTTATTGATTTTGGGAGCTTCGCCGGACTTGCTCTCTCTCTCTCTCTCTCTCTCTCTCTCTGTGTGTGTATGTGTGTGTTTGTGTGTGTGTGTGTTTGTCCTTGCTTGCAAATCTGATGTTTAATGACTTCATGGCTGTTCTTGTGTGGGCTGCAGTTTCCAAGGGGGATCCCTATGCCATTATTTTGTTAACAGAAGAGTCCTTCTCCCACATACTACCATATTTAGGTAATTCATCTCATCTTTCTCAAACACATGACACTCACACACACATACATACAGTACGTGTATATAAGATCTTTATGTATGTATGTATGTATGTATATAATATGCACCTTGCTTGCTGTAACCCTCATTAATTCTCATATTTAAACACCCACCACCCTCCAACACACTCCCACCCATTATTACCTAGTTTGAAGAACACTCATATTCATACTTGTTCTTTTTTTTTACAACGATTGTGTAAGATTAATTCCCGCGTGTATTCTCCAGCAGATGAAAAGACACAGGTTTTATTATGGCTGTCCGCGGCGCATTTATACGACCCTCTTGTTCTCCCAGCGCTGTCTTTTGTGCTCGCTTTCCTCATAACAATGTGTTGCCAAGTAGATATATATATATATCGTATTGTCACACGTGTGGCAAATCCTGCTCAAAAGGAATCGAGCTATCAAATCTTACTCTGTGAATTATTTAGCTTGTAAAAGGGCTGGGAAATCTGTTGTAATAAGCTCAGAACCGTAAGCCTCTCTAATCACACAGAATTGCGTGAAATCCTCATTGGGTCATGTTTTCCTTCGTGCACGCGTGTGCATGTGTTTGTATTTAGTTTAATGTGATGCTGTTTAGTAAAAAATTATTCTGCGAGCTCTTCGCATGCTTTGCATATGTCCTCCTGAAAATCAGTTTTTCTAATGCTCGCTTATACGTCGCTGAAATCTCCCGTGCGTTGACACAGGGGCATATCAGCTCTCAGATACTGCAGCTCCCGAGCTTTGAGGATAATTATGGATTAAGGCTTGGAGCTGCTTCCGACAGGAAACTTTTTTATAATTTTTTTTCCCCCCCTCCTGCCCTACTTAGGGAATGCCTGTCAGTAATCTGTGTTAGTTACACAGAGGATCGTTACCGCGGGGAGGGGGGTAGGGGGTTCAAAGGTGGGGGTGGATTTAGAATTGAATTATGCTACTGAATTGACTCCTTAATCACCCCTTCACGCACATGCAAACCCCTGAGCAAATGAGGTCAGATTTACACCAAAATCGATGTGCTCCGACTTTCCCCGATGATATTAGCCAGTCTGATGAATCCCCGCTTTCGGGTTCCGCACATTAGCAGGTAAAATGAGACGGCCTGTCATTCGGAAAGGTGTGCCGCTGATGAAATAAAGCAGGTATGAGAATCAGGCTTTGTTTTATGCCTCGGCTGCGATATAACGAGCCGCTATTTATACTGCGGCCCGATTGAGTGCTCACTCTCGCCTCAGACAGCCTGGAAAAGGTCAGATGTGGCAATTATGCAGGTGTGCTCTGAATGGGGAGAGCCGGTGATTGGAGGCTCCATCACACTACTTCTCCAACGTGATGTTTATCGCCACGGTGGTGGGCAGACGTGCAAATGGCAAGTACCTGGAGTTTAATGAACGCTCTTGTTTTTTCCACCGCAGCGAGGTGGAAGTGTTTGATGATTAGAGAAAGGGTGGTGTCATCAGGCCAAGTGTGGCACAATACGCACACACACCACACACACACGCATAAGCGAGGACGCACACACTTTGCCAAGTTACAAGAAGTACTGAGAATCCCTTGACAGTTCCTCCACCCTGTGACAATCTAGTTTGCAACGTGTCACCCCAAACCCAGCTGCTCGTGTGTTGGAGGGGCACCTCACACATCATCTCTGACTAGCTAAATAGCATGCTTGTCATCTGACCACAGAACGAGCGTGATTTGATTACCCACTAATTGCTGTTCCTTGGCACGTTCCATAAGGGCTGGACTATATGACTATATATAGGCCTAGAGTGTGAACAAGGCCTCCTGGGAGAATAGCTACTTTCCACTACAATGACTGGCACTATTGTGACTTGTCATCCTCCAATAATAAGTCTGATTGGCGCAATGTGGCAGGAGTCCTCCCATTGCATATTGTAGTTTGACACTTATAATCACACAGTCCACCGTCTTTCCCTCATAAGAGAGAGAGAGAGAGAGAGAGAGAGAGAAAAAATTAACTTCGAGCTTAGCTACGTAATGCCACTGTTTCCAAGGCGACGCTCATTTGAGGCTTCATAAGGCCTATAAAATGCAAATTGCACTAATTTTCAGAACAGAAATATCGGTTCGGGGGATATGACGACAGACGTAGATAGCGCTCTTCTGAAATGCGGCAATAATTTCGAAAATCAGATGATGAAAGCGCTTAAGCACCTAGAATATTACACACCTCTGAGGAGGCAACTCAGATTTCTCACAATGGCAGAAAGACAGACAGCTGGAAAGAAGGGAGAAGAGCGAGGTAAAGAGAGATAAAACAAGAGAGATAATGACAGAGATAGTGAGAGAGAAAGAAAGCAAAGAGAGAGAGAGAGAGAGAGGGAGAGCGGTGGTGGTACAGTAATTAATGGATTAAGTTGTATCACTGTTCTGTGTGTGATTATTTTTTTTATATATGATAATGCATTACACCAAATCATCTAGTCCAATAGATTTGTTTCAAGATGTACTGTCTATCTGGACATGGGTATGAAACAATTTCTAAAGACTGTGATGATCCGTTAGAAAAAGTCAGGCATTGCTAGTCACCTGGATAATACTATTACTACAGCGAAGCATGGTGGTGGCAGCATCATGCTATAGATGTACTGTAGATGGTGCTAGTGTGGTTTAAGAGCAAGTGTCCTTTAATGAATGTGCTTAAGTGTCCCAGCCAACTTAAAACTAAAATTGAAATTTCTTGTCAAATTTCTTGTGAAGGTGTAAAACTGCCTGATATTTGCAGAAGACATCAAGCGCGGTACGGTGATGAAACTCCGATCCGCAGTAAAACATCCGAGGGTCATACAACCACGAATGATGATCCCGGTTGAGGTGGCTCAGTACCCACTGCAGTCGTTTCTATGAACATACAGCAAGTGGAACAATTGATCCTTGAAAGTTGGAGGATGACTTGTCGGCAACTTTCTAAAGAAACACATCTGTCTGTGGGAACTGTACACACAATCATTCACCAACATCATTTGCACATTACAGGAACTCATCTGGGAGTTATTGCCACACCGAGTCATTTCCAAATACAGTGGTATCTCGGCATATGAACGCACCACCTCACAAATGTTAGCCTTAAGAACTGAAATACTGCAAGTAATTTGCCTCAGCATACAAAGCACTTTGGCGTACAAACCGAACCGAGCTGAACCGAGTGCCGGACAATTTCACTGTACGTCCAGGAGCCATTTAAAACTTGTTCGCCTTGTAAAGCCAAGCATACAGTAGCAAGTTTCTGAATTTCTTTTGTGGGATTTTTGTGCAAGATTTAGTAAAGACAAAGTAGCAAAGGGGCCCAAGAATGTTACCCAGTATGGTAGCAAGAAGAAAAGAGAGCCGCTTTCAGTTTGTTTTTGTAAATAGTTGATGCAAAGAGGAGTCATAAATTAAATTTATGTGAGGTTTAATGTCTATCTATTACTTCTCTTACATGTCTTTTCTAAATGTTTTTACATCTAAAATGGGGCAAAAGTAATATGTGTAAAAGTTGTGTGTGGCTGGAACAGATTATCTGCCATTAAATATTTCCTTATGTACATCGGGTACAGATTAAATTAGTATGTTGAGGAACCACAGTATCTGGTCTGTAACGGGGGTTCCTGGGAGGCCAGCGGTTCAGATGTGAAGCAGGCAGTCAGATCATGGCTCCGAATTACTGAGAAATATTTCTACCTTGATGGTATCCAAGCACTAGTGAAAAGCTGGGATAAGTGCATTAGTGTCGAAGGGGATTATGTAGAGGAATATACAGTATATGGAGTTACTGTACTGTTATTCTGCACAATCAGAAGTCCTGCTTTGACTCGAATGCACATTGTACTGTACTGTATATAAATACTTTAGGTGAGTTGCGAGTTCCACTCACCCTCTGGCTATACTTCCTTGAACCATTGCTAGATTCTATAGGTACTTCAGAGTTACATGAAAAACTTTCATTTCACAACATTGCCCCAGTGCCTGAGCGTCATTTGAATTAATTTTTAAACCGTACCCAGAGCAGGCTGCAACCAAGTGCAAAAAGCCCCAAGCGTTTCACGGGTAATTTTTTTTTCCAGCAGTTTTAATACAACATCCAGCTGTTAATGCATTTTCATCTTGCTGAATTTCCCAGCGTGCAGTGATTTTTATTTAACACGTACGTCTGTATCTAATGTATCCGATATATCTGACGTGTAAAATTCTCTTCACTTAGAATAAGGATTTGAGCATACAGTAACAACGCTGCTCACTGCATAGCATCACATCGTCCACAAGAACACCAACAGCTAGAAGCCCCCCTCTCGCCTTTATCTGTTGCTTACTTTCTCTCTCTCTCTCTCTCTCTCTCTCTCTCTCGCGCACATATGTCCTTCCACTGAGCTTCGCTGTAAGAAGTTGCTGAGGTAAGAAGATCGAGTTTTCCACTTAGTGGAGCACGACGGCTCCTGCCTCTTCCCTACAGTGCTCTCAGCGGTTTGTGCATGAGCATAGGTGTGTGTGTGTGTGTGCCTGTATTTGTATGTATGAATGTCTCGCATTGTACCTACGTAAGGTAGAACACCAACGATATTCTGTGCATCGACCGTATGTACTTGTGTGTGTATTTCACACGCGCAATTATTATCGTTATATCATTATCAAACCAAAAAATGGTCAAATAAAATACGATTAGATCCAGCAGCGAGGGCAAAGGTGTAAGGCATTCGAGCGAATTATATCAAATGGCCCTTATCTGCTTCCCGCTGCCCCGCTATGAGTCTTCGAGAGGACTTCCCTTTAATACCGTGTCGAGCTAAAATGCTTATACAGACGCCGGAGGCTGCAGGCTATTAGCATAATGTCTCTCCGAACGGTTATGAAATAACAGAGAAGTTCATAGCCCTTGCTCCTTGTATTTGTGTTGCTGCTGAAAGGGAAAAAAAAGGCGAAAGATGAATGCGTGTACACGCTCGTGTAGGAAAAGCGTGTTAGCTGTGATAATGGGAGCGGTGTCATAAAGAATCCGCTTCCTGTACTGCCTTCGTCTGCAGGAGACGGTGATGGATCCACCACCCTGCTCATTACGGAGTACCTCCTGGTGTTTCAAACCAAGCACACACACACACACACACACACACGCACACACTTAGAGACACAGTTACACACTTGTTCACACATACACACCTAATCTCTGCTCTCTGAATTCAACCATAATGCATCGTTTAAACTATAAACCAGAAGACTTTTTAAACTCGGGGTTTTCACTCAAGACAGTGAAAAATGCACCGGTTTTTCGCCTCTCAATGCCGCTTCATCACGGGGGCCAAACGTGAACTTCCTGTCCTGTCCGCTTCTACTACCTGTCTCGACGTGAAGCCGAGCAGCTTTGTTCCGCTGTCCTAGCTGCCCTGTGGGCCACTGATCACAGCTTTCATGCTCTCTGCCTCTTTTCTCTGCTTTTATCAGAACGCTCAGATCAGGCACGAGCGGCTTCAGACACCTCATTCCCTGAAATAAAGCATTTAGATCGTATAACTCTTTTTTTCACCCATGCACAATGTTATATCCACAGTGTTCTATTACTGTACGTTTCTTTTTTTTTTTCTTCACTTTTTTAAAGATTTAACATCAAAGGAAAAATTTCATTGTACCGGGAGGAACATGTTTCTTTACTGTGTGTATGACAATAAAAGGTGAAACTTGAAACTTTAACATCAGCGAATATAACATCAAACACCAAAAGAGCATTCTTTTTCTCTACAGCAAAGCATGCCGAGGTTTGTGCAGATGTCTGGATCGATCTGATTTTAACCCAAACTCTGACTCCTCCACCTTTTTAAATGGAAATACAAAAGAAATAAAAACTGTTAATAAAAAAAGTTTTACGTTTGTTTAAAAAAAAAAATTTCAACGTACTGTATATTCAGCCGTTATATACCGTATATCGATTAGGGATTTCACAATTAGAACTTTTTGTTTATTTGTTTTTTTAGTCAAATAAGGGAAAAGGAAAAAAGGACCAAGATTTTGACCTATAAAGATGACAAATATGTTATTTCATAATTATACAATCAAGTGTTGAATCTTAGACTTTACAATATAAATAATAATGATACAGTATTCGGAAATCAAGTTAAATGCACAGACCGAGTTCAAACAGCACAGATGAAAATGTCAGCCATGTGGAGATTAGAGAGACACCTCGCAGAAGAATGATTCTGACCTATAATATACTTTTTTGTTTGCTTTTGTTGTCTCTCTCTCTCTCTCTCTCTCTCTCTCTCATACACACACGCACACACACACATACATACACAAAATAACCTTTGCATTGTATATTTTAATGATTATGTGTACAGCCTTCAGGATTGTAAGGGATAAAGTGACTTACAGTATATCTTTTTTTTAGCACAATCTAGACAAATTCAATTCAATTTATTACATTTTTAACCAACTCTATAAACATAACTGAGCCAAAAATAAATTTTAAAAAGGCCCACGTACAGTACAGTACCGTGCAAAAGTCTTAGGCACCCTGTGGGTTTTTTTTATTTTTTAATTATTATTTTACGACTTTATTATTGAGTCAGTACAAAAACTCTTCCGATTTTCAAACATCAGTATCCCACCACAAAATTCAACAATACAGAGAAATATTTGTCTACCGGAAAAGAAAGCAGCATTTTATACAAAGTGACCACTTTTTAGACAAAAACACACAAAGGAAGCTGCTGGATTTTTCATAAACAATCATCATGTCCTCAGAAGAACCACAAGAACTGTGGGTGGTTTCAGTGGGATGCTCAGTAGAACTTTGCACGGGATGGCATATAATATAAAATAATAATGACAATAACAACAATAATAATAATAATAATAATAATAATAATAATTATTATTATTATTATAATAAGCACATTTTGTGAGTTATACACTTTTGGGTGTACATAATTTTGGTTGTACATGACGTATCCAAACACCCAAAAACACACTTTCATTTCTTTGACTTTCCTATAAAGAGTTGTTATTAAAAAAAAAGTCATTGACCAATGTGGTGTTTCCGGCAGATACATGTGCCGCTTGAGATTTAAAGACTAACCTTTATATTTTCTTTTGTTAATCACTTCAGATTAAAGTATCTGCAAACTGAGTGAACATAAATGTAAAAAATAAAACACAAAACATTACGCTCAGTATTGTGCAGGTTGACCTTGTGTTGTGT
>JAQQZT010000002.1:6712534-6732553 GCA_030068275.1 Clarias platycephalus
CCAGGTCCCCCGCGACCCTGAATATAGGATAAAGCGGTATAGAAAATGAATGAATGAATGAATGAATGAATGAATTTATTGTCAGAATAAAAGTTATAGGAATTTTATTTCTCTATATAATCCCATGTTACACTAATGCATTTCATTAGTGCTTGGATATCATCAAGGTAGAAAGTTCGGAAGGGGAGGGTTCGAAAGTAATGAGTCGGCCTCACCGGTTTCAATGGATCAGTCCGGGAGCACGATGATAGGAAATGTCTTTTGAAAAATCCTCAACAAAACAAAGTTCACAGTCCGGTACAGTGGAAAACAGCCTCGATTATGGGTTTTGGCTACATGATGCAAGTGTGGGGAAAGGGGACAGAGATTTACTCCAGTAGATTGGTATGATTTACATTGTATATTTGTGTCAAAGGCGTATAAGCGCAGTGGTAAAGCGCTCGCCCTATCATCGGGAGATCACGAGTTCGATTCCCGGGTGATGCTGTAACCTCTCGCAGGCGGAGGCCTAGAGAGAGCTGATTGGCCGAGCTCCCTCAGAGGGGAGGGATGAGAGGTACTTCGTGCTCCCACATTAATCACGACTCGACAGCCAATCAGGGGTGTCTGTGAGCTCACGCAAGTGGAAGGAGCGGATAGCGCTGTCGTCTGAGTGTGTTACCGTCCCCACTGTGCGTGAGTGAGCAGTTCAAAAAGATGCGGTCGGCTGGCGTCACGTGGTTCGGAGGAAACACGTGATAGTCTTCGGCCCTCCCGGCTGAGTGGTAGTAGTAGCCTCAATGTGGGAGCCCCCTAGTGACGGGGAGGAATTGGACACGACTAAATTAGGGAGAAAAAAAACAAATTGGACTTACGAATGTGCTCCTGGAATAGACCTTGTTCGTAAGTCGGGGACTACACCTAAAAGGAAGTTAGTTTGATCCTTATGCTATGCCTAATATTATTAGTATATCAGAGAGATTGTCAAGAGCAACCATTTCTCATGCCTTTATACTTTTTTTAGCAATGGCAGTACAGTTCAGAAGATGTGATCAGTGCATTCCACGTTTTTGGTACGGTTGGCTTTCATAACTGATTTGAAACGTGACCAAGAACACAGTCCTGTGCTTGAGATCATCTTTTCCAGTGGATTGAGCAGGGCATGCTGATGTGTCTGGGCACAGTACAGAATATTCACACTGTGCAAACATACCAAACATTGTGATCATGTTTACTCCGTGCCATATTCCAAGTCCTTGGCGTGAAAGCACGGGCTTGCACAAGCGAGGCTCCAAAAGACGGCAAGATATCTGTGGCAGCCATCTCACGTATTTACTGTAATTGTGCGACGGCCACGCCTCCGGATCCTGTACTGTATTTATTTTTTAACAATTTTGCATTTGTTATGGTATACCGAGAATATATTAATCACACCATTCCAACAAACTTCTGATAATAATAATAATAATAATAATAATAATAATAATAATAATAATAATAATAAATCTTCTCAAGGCATCTTTAATGCTGAAGAATCAGATAAAATCTTTCTACTGTTTTTAATCTTAGAGAACAGAGGATGCAGGATGCAGGATGCTAAAGAAGCGCCGGCTCGTCCCCCACCTCTAATGAGTGTTCAGCACCTCTCACAATAATTAAGTATTAATTACTCCCAGATGGTACGCTTAACCCCTGTGCTATTCCTGGATCTGCATGCACCGCTGGGGAATTTTGCTTAACTTCCTTATTGAGCCTTGTTACTGTTAGGATGAAGAAAAAAAAAGAAGAAAAAAGTTCAATGCAAAAAAAAAAAAAAAAAAAAAAACTGTTTAATGGGCTAAATTGAAACTTGCATTATTGCTGATATACCAGGTATACAATGCGATACTCATAAGCTCAAAGGTTTTATGAATGTTATTCATTAAGAAGGTGGAAGTCAGGGGAGTGCTGTTAATATATTTGCGTATGTGTGTGTGTGTGTTCAGGTGTAGGTTGCTTAATCTCCTGTGATCGATTGAATATTTGCTTGTGCAGGAGGGCAAGGCCGCAGAAAAAGAAAAAAAAAGTGCTCAAAAGTGTGAGTAAACCTCGGACGAGGCGACGCGTTCGCAGAAACTTCGTGAGCTGTTCTGTGCAAGAAGAAAGCGTTTCCTTATGGATGCATTCTGTTAAAGACATACAAGAAGCTGTGATATTTTCCAAGCTGCCTCCTGTGAACGTGTACATGCGTGTAAATTGGGGGTGACGTGGGCTGCTCCGGAGCCTTGACTCAGAGGAAAAAGAAAGAGTGTGCGGTGATAGAACGAATACGAAAAATGTATCGGGGCATTTTCGACTCACTTCACACGCATGCACATAGACACACACTCCCGATGTCACTGACCTGTCAACAGGCTGAGTGGAAGTAACTAGCCTGACACAAAGTCCAACAGCAAGAGCAAACACAGGAGAGTGAAAAGGAAAAAAGAGACAGATGAGTGTGTGAGAGGGATGGAGGCAGACAAAGCTCCAATAACAGTGTTATTGCTTTTGAGAGCCGGTGATGGAGTACCATCTAATGCGCCGGCTACACCGGAGGGCAAACGGCCCAAAACAGGGATTTATAATGGCCAAACACCAAGAGTGAAAATAGCTATGACTGCACATGAAAGTGTGTATGTGTGCATGTGTGTGTGTGTGTGTGTGTGTGTGTGCATGCATGCATTTCTGTATGCTTTCTAAGACCAATAATTACTGGTACCCCTTCAGAAAAATGTTGCAAAAATTATTGTGTAAAATAAATACATCGGGATTCATTTATTTATTTAAGTGTATTTGCAAATCATTGGCGGGAGCTACACATCATGTGATTCATAAAATTTTACTTTTTTTCCCCCAAATTGCCTGTATTGTGTGTGTATGTGTGCCCTGCGATGGATTGGCACCCTGTCCAGGGTGTACCCTGCCTCGTGCCCTAAGCCTCCTGGGATAGGCTCCAGACCCCCCACGACCCTGAATACAGGATAAAGCGGTATAGAAGATGAGTGAGTGAGTATTTTGACTCGTTATTGAATTAGGACAAAAGACAAAAAGGAAAAAGAGCTAGCGTGCATTTGTGCTTGCTAATATTCTACAAACGGAGTTCAAGTCAAACAAGGACATCTGATAAACTTTACAACTGAGTGACATTTACAGAAGACTTTAAGCACCGCACAGCGATGAGACGCAGTAAAACATGTGAACGGTGCAAATATAAAAAAATAATAAATGCTGTGCATCTGTGAATGATGATCCCGGCCCACTGAAGTCATGCCTGTGGACATCCAGCGAGTGGAACGCCTGATCCTTGAAAATGGACCAATAACAAGTCGTCAAGTTGTAGAAGAAACACATCTGTCTGTAGGAACTGTACCCACAATCACTCACCAACACCATTTGCACATTACAGGAACTCAACTGGGAGTTAATGCCACGTCCCTGTACAGTCCTGACCTCGCTCCAAGCCACTTCTACATGTTTAGGTCATTAATGGAGTTCCTGGGAGGCTAGCGTTTCTGACGTGAAGCAGGCACGTTTTGATTATGGTACTGAGAAAACTGTTAGTGTATCAGGGGATTATATTCTGTAGAGAAATGAAGAAAGTTACCTGCGTTCAGTTATTCCGGTGTTTTGGATACCTGTGACTACAGAAGCTTTGAACTTGCCACAGACGTCTGTAATAACATCACCACACTGTACAGTATGTAGTGTAGTGTCTGTTAGAGTGTAGTTACTATTTAGTAGTTTAGTGCACAGGATTGGATTTAGCAATTTTAAGCAGATTTTCTCCACCAAGTGTATGCGAGGTTTTCCAATCCATCGCAGAGACACATGCACACACACACACACACACACACACACACACACACACACACACACACACACACACACACACACACACACACACTCTTTCACACACTACAGGCAATTTGGGAATGACAATCAGCCTAATCTGCATGTCTTTGGACTGTGGGAAACCCACCAGCACATGGAGAACATGCAAACTCCACGCACACAGACTGAACTGGAACAGATGTTCTTTTATTTAGACTCCCTTTAAAATTTCAAGTGTGTTCAGAGATATCCATACAATTTCTTATATGATCTTGTGATACTGTTTCAGGAATGTAAGTCCAAAGTTCCTTATGGCCTGATAAATTGATTGGGAATTGTCACTGTGTAAGACAGATACAGTAGGCATGATTATGGATTTCTGTGAGATGTTCTTTTAAGATTATTATAAGGAGTCTTCAGTGTCAGAGCTTTGTAACGATCAGTACGGAAGACTTTGTGGCTCGATGTTTCTCAGTACCCTGATAAACAAGGACTTACTAACATTAAGAAGTAAGAAAAAAATATTCAGTAGTAAGAAAATCAATGCTAAAACATGAGCGATGAAGTAACTTTATACAGTATAACTGCATTTACTGTATATACAGTAAATTTAAAATGTGTATGATATTCAGTAATAAATTGTATGTTATAATTTGCATTAAAAAAGGATTCTGGCCTCATCTAGCCTTTACATATTGATATTATGTCTATTTTGCTAAAAAAATAAATTAAGTTCGTAATGTACCTATTTCTATTTAATTATATTGACCTAAACATACTGTACCAAATTTTTTTTTTAACATTATTTACCTTTATTTATTTAAATTCAACTTACATATTTTACTTAAGTGAAAATTCTGCCATTAATTTAAATATGTTGATACATAAAGGCATTTTTTAGCATACAGTAAAAGAAAGTTTCAATATATTATTATGGCAATTGAGATTAAATAGAATAATAAAAAAAAAAAGATATGAATGCAAAATAAAATGTACAATATACATAATATATTAATAATATATATAATAAAATGTCTTTTTCAGGTTTTGTGGGTTCAGTGATCTTTTCAGATTATTGCTGGTCTTTAACTGTGTGATAATCTGTGTTCTCCATGGCAGATTAGATTGTATGATGAAGATCCTCTAACAATACACTTGTGATTAAGGATACTGTAATTCTGACAATTGCAGGAATAAACAGAATGTTTTGTTTATGCTGCTTGTATTTCAACCCTTAATCACTAAACAGCGATGAAAACTGTTCCAATATTCCCCCAAACCCTTCTTCACTACCATGTGTGTGTGTGTGTATGTACATGGGTATCTCTGTAGCGATATGTTTATCCATGTGGTTGTTTTTTGGTTAAAATTAACCTCCGCTGCATATGTTCATGTCCTAATTGAATCATGCAGCCTCGGGTCCAAGCATTCCTCAATGCCAGGTCATGTAACAACAGAATATGTTTGTGTGTGTGTGTGTGTGTGTGTGTGTGTGGTCATAGCTCATGCTGTTCCACACTGTCACCCCAGATCACTCGCAGACTCCTTGCACAGTGTCTAAGATTCCAAAGGTGCAGGGGGAGACACTGAGCAAATACGGTCAGGTTAATAGAGACAGAATGTGGATCAGTAAAGCCCTTTTTTGTCCCTGAGCATTTTTTTATTTTTTTTTTAAAGAAAAGAAAGTCTAAGCTGAGATAAAGCTTTCAATTTCATAAAGCGTTAAGTCTTGTCATTTGCTCCTTTTTTTCCTCTCACACTGAAAAAAAAAAGGCTCCCAAGATCATGTCTTATCAGGCTGCCATTTAAATCTAGCAGTCTCTGCATGGAGTAGCAGTCAGGAAGCACAAATCACAAAAGATGAACTCAATGAAGCAGAACGGCTATAGTTCTCAATGAAGGAATGGAAATAAATGATATAAAGGCTATGATACAAATCTGTGTTCAAAGTGTTTCAAATAAATATTCCCTCCATGGACAGTACTAAAAAAAAAAAAAACCAAAGAATATATATACATACTGTATCAAAGAATCCTCTTACGGATTATATCTTGAACATATACTAACCTTATTTTAAAAGCTTAAAATTTCCACATTTTTAACCAATTCTCACAAAATTCACATTTATATACTGCCCGGCTGTCCAATATACTGTCCAATATTTCCATGGACCACCTTCTGCTTTAATTATGGCTGTGCTTTGATTAAAGCCTTCTCCAGAACATCCCAAAGATTCTCATTGGGCTTAAGGTCTGGACTCTGTGGAGACCGATACATGTGTGACAATGATGTGTCTTGCTCCCTGAACCACTCTTTCACAATTTGAGCATCATCTTTTTTTGTGCACATAATGTTTCACTATTTTTTTCAGGTCATAATTATGCGTCTTACAGTTCTTAACCCAATATTAGTAGTTTCAGCAATTTTTGTTGTTGTTTTCTTTTCTTGATGCAGAACAATAATTTGACCCTTCTAAAATAGATAGCACCATTGCTACGACCACAGGATATGTTTTCTGACATGGTCGTTTAAGCGATGGGAAGTGACAGTTAAAGTTAAATAACTTGTTGCAACTAAAACATATTAATCACTGCAGTAATTATCCAGTGGAAGGCTCTTAACTATTCACTTAGTTAAATCAAGGTGGTGAATTTTCTTTTTTTGCCGGGCAAACAATTTTGATGAAATATATTACTACTGGCGCTGATTTTATTTTATTTTATTTATGTTATTTTAACCGTGGAACCTTGGATTACGAGCATAATTCGTTCCGGAAGCGGGCTCGTATTCCAAAACACTTGTAAACCAAATCTAATTTTCCCATAAGAAATAATGGAAACTCAAATTATTTGTTCCACACCCCAAAAAAATAAATACATAAAAAAAATTTACACAAAATATTAAGTAAAAACAACACAAATTAAACTGTACTTTACCTTTAAAAAAAAGTAAAAATAAATACGTAAAGTACTATTTTCACACACGCGCGCACACAACGGAAAACACTGTTTTAAAGGAAAAATCAACAAGAAATCTCTCTAATGACACTCGATTAAGCGACACACTAACGGAATCACTGCTGTAAAGAAAAATAAAACAAATTAACCTTCACTTTACCTTTGAAAAGAATCACGACAGAGCAGTGTTTCTGTGTAGAGCAGAGAGAAAGAGCGTGTGTGTGTCTGTGTGTGTCGCACACACATGTGGTCCCAGTGTTATAGTAAACAGTACACATGTGCACGGATGTTGATTATACCAGTAAGAAAATATATTCCCCAGCAGGGGAGACGATTACCCACAATTCCGCAGCGCAAGAGAGAGATAAACCGTTGGCTCAGATGTGATCACGTGACCCTCGGCACCAAAACAAGAAGCGCATGCGTGATACAGGATACTCTGTACTCGTAAACCAAGACTTGTTTGTTTTCCAAGTTAAAATTTATTAAAAATCTTTGCTCATCTTGCGGAATACTCACTGTACATATAAACCACTGTACATATAAAACAGAAAATTTGTGTGCCAAAGAAGCTACTTCTGAAGTTTATGCAACATGGAAGTGACAAATCTTACTTCCCTAAAAATTCCAAGTTGCTAACTTCAACCAGTTTGGAGAGATGATTTTGTAAATCTCAAAAATTGCCATTTTCAGCGTTATACTCTCTCGCTTCAAACAATAAGCATTTAAAATTAAAATTATTCATATTTCTTTATGAGTATTGATACTAAAATTTGTATAAGCTTCAAAAAGCATATAATCTATGAAAAAATTTTGCTTAAATTAAACCAATCTGTAGTGTCTATAACCATGTCAAATTCATGTTGTAATATCTTAACAATGTAATATCTTTTCGCGTTTTAGAAAAATACACTTTTCTTTTTAGATTTAAGTCTTTTAATGTGAACTCTAAATTGTCAAAGTTTCATCTGAATGACAATTAAGATCATTGAAAATTTTGAATTTAAAAAAGTTATGGACACTACATAAAATAAGCAGTTTTTTCATCTGATAAAAATATAAATGTATATGCATATTTATAAAATAAATGAAGCATGGTTCGAAAGATAAGAAGCATTAAGTAGTTGAAAACTTACAATTTTATTAAAATGAAGTTATCTCATTTTGTTCTAAAACTGTTAATTTTTTATTTGAAACTCACTTGAAAGATATGGCCAAGTCAGCATAGTTAGGATACTTGCATAGCATCATGAATAAAACAATTGAAGTCAGGTATCTAATCTCATACGCACCGAATACATCCGCAGATGCACTTAAATGATGCAAGGATTATAAGATCTCCATTTTCAGATCCAGATAAGCTACAGAGAGAATGGCAGAAGATATGGAGAGCTATCGGTGATGCTTCTTTCCTGCATACTTTTAGAAGATTAGAGAGAATTAAAGGAATACTCAAATATTTGCCTACCTAATCTAATTACATTCATCAAATCCACTCAAATGTATATGATTATGACAGACTGAAAAAAATCTTTATGTTTTGAAAAAAGATAACTTAAAACTTGTCAAAGTCACTCAAATCCTTTGTAACAAGATTGTAACAAGATATTGAAAATGTAGGTACTGTGAGAAGAGCCATATTGTGATGACTAGTCAGATCAAGTCCTAAACTGCAGGACTTGTGGGATGTTCCTGGTCTGCAGTGGTCAGGACATACTATACCAAAAGTGATTCAAGGAAAGAAAACTGGTGAACTGGTGCCAGGGTCATAGGAAGCCAAGGCTCACTGATTCTCATGGGGAGCCAAGGCTGGCCAGTGTAGACCAATCCAATAGAAGATCGCTATATCGCTATAGCTGAAATTAAGGAAAAGGTTAATGCTGGTTCCAATAGAAAGATGTCAGAACACACAGGTTATTATTGTTTTGATGGCAAAGGGGAGGTCATAATGTTATACATGATCAAACTGATCTGTATAGATTGTTCCAACTGCAAAAAGGCCACTATGATTGTCTAAGCTAGTTCACCTCCTTCGTGTATATCAAAAGTCAGGATTAATCATTGTTACTGATGTAACAGTAGTGTCATCAGCAAACATGCTGGTGTGATTTGAAATGTACTTTTACAGCACAGTCATGAGTCAGCAGTATAAACAGCCTTGGACTAAGCACACAACCCTGGGGAGTGCCGGTGTTCCTGATCCTAACACACAGGGGTCTCCCGGTCATGATCCAGTTGCAGAGGGAGGCGTACAAACTCAGCAGGCTCAGCTTTCAAATTAGATGTTGTGGGATGATGAACAGAATCGTTATGTAATTGTAGTTTTTGTATTGAAATGACCTTAGACTTTGATAAAAAATAAAATAAAAAAAACCTGTTTGCGCAAACAGATGTTATGTTCTTTCTTCAGTAAAAAGAAACATCTCTGTGGTAAACCTCCATACAGCTAATGTTCAATAGAGATTTGCTGAAAGAACAACAGTGGTCCGTAAAGGCAAATTACTGCATACAAATTCACATTTAATTTATGTATCCTTGATAGTACCGCCCCAGAGATTTCACTAAGGAAATGTTAATTTACTTCTCAGTGTGTACAGTATGGGAGCTTGAAGCTTGGTATCGTATGGCCTGTTGATTCTGTAAGTCAGGAACACCCTTAAATCTTGAAAAGAAATTCCAGTTTTATATATATTTAAAAAAAGGACTTTTGTTAGCTTTGACTTTGTGTCCTTGTACAATAATTAACAAAGAATTGCTGGAATGTACATTTCATTATAAAAAAAAAACAAGAAAAATCTCACTCTGAGCTAATTTTCTGGTATTTAAGAAGACCACAAGGCTGTGCTGTGATGTTGGTTGCTGAGGTGCCTGTACAAAGATGCGAGGGAACTGATGTCCTTGTGTGGCGCATTCAGAGACACCGGAGTCAATATTGTTCTCCACTTTCCAAGCTTCTGAATTGTTACCTCTAGGTTTCCACGGCAACTGCTAGTAAAGGATATCGAGATGAGAAGAGCTTGAGTGAGCTGGTCCCATAAGACTGATAGACTGTGCAGAAACGGCTTCATTCCAGCCTGACAGATCTCCATTCAGTCAGGCACATGGAGGGCTTCAAGTGTCAGAAATCTGCCATACTTCACAGGCACTCAATATAACACCACCCGTTTTGCTGATAAAGGATGAAAAAAAAAAAAAAAAGATTCTTGCCATACCCATATAAGATGTAACATAAATACCTTTTTGGAAGTGGGGACTTTCATTACCAATATCATTGCTAATGTGTATGCTCGCCAATCACTTGTAATTAATTAATTAGTGTAATCTGACAGGTTTTCTGGCTCTCAGCAATTAAGTAATGGTCTTTATTTCTGGAAGGACTTCTGGCCTCAGGGTCCAGCCCTAATCTGATTAACCTTCAGGTCACATCAGTAGAGAGCATCATTATCTCAACAAGGAAAGGGGAAAGCTTTAAGCGGAGATAAACTTCGCGTTCAGCCACTGGGCCAGCACTAAACAGGGACATTACTCTGCTTTTAACAGCTTAATTAAAGACTTAGGATGAAGTGGCCAAAGCTAGTCAAGGGAAGTTACACGAGGAACACATCTTTGACCAAAGGTACAGTAACTCCTCATGAAGAATTGTGTCCTGTAATAATCAATTTGCAATATAACTAAGTTAATACTGTATATAGTTGGTTTCAACAAATGCTGTGCGGTGGCTTTGTGGTTATCACTGTTTCCTTGCACCTCTAAAGTCCAGGTTCGAGTCCCACCCTGGATCTGAGTGAATGGAGTTTGCATGTTCTCCCCATGCTTGATGGGTTTTCTCAGGGTACTCCGGTTTCCTCCCACAGTCCAAAGATATGCTGGTTAGGATTAAAAACCCGATTTGCCTGCAGCGTGTGTGTGAGTGTGTGTATGTGTGTGTGCCCTGCGATGGATTGGCACCCTATCCCCCATCGTATTCCACGCCTTGTGCCCAAAGTCTCCTGGGATAGCCTCCAGGTCTCCTCCGACTCTGTATACAGGATAAATCGGTATAGAGGATAATTGAGTGAGAGTGATTTGTCTCAACCAGACTCTAGTTGTGCTTGGGAATTTTTAAACACCACACATGGAGTTATGTTTTTATGGGCATTAGTGGTTCAGTGGTAGGTTTCTCGCCTGCCATGCGAAAGGCCTGGGATCAATTCCCAGCTAATGCTCAAACCCCAGCCCCTGGATGTTTTCAAAGGGCATCCGGTTTAAAACCTGTGCCAAGTTGTGTGCAGATCGGATGGTCTGCTACAGTATGGCGACCTCACAACGGGAACAGCCAAAAGAAGGTATGTGTTTGTTTGTACTTGCAAACAAAGTCTTTATTTGAGCCTCGTTTCTGACAACTTGTTCATGTCAGAAGAGCATAAACCTCCCTCTTTCCTGACTTTTGATGTCTGTAACATCCCTGTCCAGATGTAGACCTCTAGTCTTACTTCTTTCATTTCAACCGAAGTGAGAAACCATTTCTTTGTATGCAAATACTTATTATATTAGGAGAACATCATGGTTAGAAGAAGGAATGCTAAATTGACTGGCTCCTCATGTGATGCACTCAATACTGTGATGTATTTTGTGAACATTAGTGGATATAGCGTAACTTGAGAATAGCGCATAAAGTTTCCACAGAAGCAGTGCATTTCGGACAACAGTCCTTCATTACAGTATCTACTGTACGCAAACAAAATTTGAAACCACCTGTTTCACTGGAAACTTTGTGTCAATATATATCAAGAGGGTGGAGAGCCGTAGTTTTTGCCTAATTCCCGGGGTTTTATCTCTGACCAGTAGGAGGTGCTCTTTCTATTATCATGCATTACCCGATCGGAACAAGATCAGAGTCTATTGCAGCCAGATCCCCATAACCTAAAACATACGAGGCAACAGTAAAACTGAATTCACATCACACCCACAAAGGAGCCATAAAGACAAGGATGAAACTCCGCCAGCCACCAGGACTCACTAACAAGTAACATTGCCATATCATTTCCATTCACACACACCCCTTCCCCTCTGCTTAAATATCATGACTCATGGTTCTTTTTACAGCCTGTTACTATGCCTCGAGTGCAGGAATCTCATCAGTGCGGCAGCCCTCTGCGTTACGTGACAGGAAGAAAATATTGGGCTGGAATAGATGATTTACAGATCATTGACCAAACACATTATGAAGTATGTCATTAAAGTGCACTAAATCTATATTAAGGAGAGGGAGAGAGAGGGGGGTTTGCTGGATATGGCTAACAACGTAATATAAAAATACATTTCTCATAAACTGTACAGAAATGTACATATTTCTCATATATTCTTTATTCCTGATTTGTTTTACATGATTGCATTATTATTTATAGTAAATGTCATAGTTTCTCAATAGTTTCTTGTATTTTTAGTGCTTATAGACTCTTTACAACCAAGGTCTCATGCATAGTATGTTTTTGAACTTGTTTTTGAAAGAAAGAAATATCTTCTTGCCTTAAATGGTCATGTTTTTCATAATTCAGACAAGCTGACCTATGACTTGAGCTTGGAAAAGCTCAAAAGCTTGAAAATGACACTCTGACATTGACAAAGAGTTTTGGTTGCAATTATCTCCCAATCAGAACACAACTTCAAATGACTTGCAAGTATTTACCCTCTTGAACTTTTTCACCACTATTGTAACAAGCTGGTAATTAAAATGGACCTAACTGAGATTTTTTTTTTATCATTGGGTTAATGCCTATTGTTTTATGCAATATATTAATTTTACTTTGACACACACACAAAAAAAAACATGCATTTGTGGTAACATAGTACATATTGAGCATTCCTGGATCAATAGTCTACTTGGTAGAACTTTCTTTGGCTTTAATTACATACACAGCTCACAGTTTCTGTGAGCTTTGCACACCTGATCCTAATATGTTTGCCAATCTCTTCTTGGCATAACTGATCATGCTCTGTCGGATTGGATGGAGACCAGCAATGAATGGAAATTTTCAATTCATGGCTCCGAATCTCACACAGATCTAGGGTTGGGCTTTGACTGGGCCATTTTAACACGTTCAGGTTCATGCTTTTGTGTTCCTGCAGTCTAGGTTTGGAAGTATGCATGGGGTCTTGGTTGTATGCATGGGGTCTAGTTGGACAGTCCTCTTCTTCTCTTTCACCCAAGTAGTTTGTTTCAACACTTCAAGCTTTTAGACTTGAAGAGGGTTTCTTCTAGGATTGGCCTGTGTTTGGCTCCATCTCACCTGCCTTCAGCCCTGATCAATTTCCATTTTCTACTTATGAAGAAATCCCGACATTATGATGCTACCACCACCAAAATTCTTCATCATAATGACTCAGAGTTATGAGGAGTGTTGTGACTTTGCCAAAGTTTAAAAATTCAACTCAAGACTTTCTTCTCTCTTTTTCTTCTCTTTTACTGAATGCCCATCTTCTTACAATCTCTACTCCCACCTACTACTTCTACTTTCACCTTTAGCTTCTTGTTTGCTTCTCTGCTAGATTAATGACTTCCTTATCCGATAGGATCTCAGTTCTGCCATATTATTATTATTATTTTTAATATAACCAAACCCTGATTAATATTATTTCAGAACTTTGTCCTGGATGTGTCTGTATAGGTCCTTGATGTTGTGTCCTTCATGTTACATTCTTGTTAATCTTCAGGAAACAGTTGAAGTTATGCTGAGATCATGGAATCAACTTAATTGTACACAAGTGGACTCCAGTTTTCTACTTACATAAGTAAGTTAATGGAAACACTTTTAATATATGCACATAAAGTGGTGCAGTGGTGGTTCAGACAGTTGAGGCTCCAGGTTGCTGTTTGGAGGGTCAAGGGTTCAAGCCCTGCTGCTGCCAGGCTACCATTGTTGGACCCTTGGGGAAGGCCCTTAACCTCATGCTTATATAAGCATCCCAAGAGGGAGCAGGACCCACTGATGTAGAGGATGAGCCGCGAGAACGCTGTAGTGTGGACAGTAAAAGGGAAGACCGAGAGCAGGATGCCTGGACCATTTGAACTTTGGTCTACCCTTACTATATGAGGACGGATTTTTAAAAATCATAACATACTTCATATATTTATAAAAAGAACTGAAAATTACATGGCATTCAAAATATAGGAACCATTGAGGGTGCTAAGAAGAACTAAGAAGAACAATTTGTACCCTTTCCTTTAATGTAAATGTCCTTGAACTTTTCCACATTTTGACATGCTACAACCACAAATTTAAATTTATTTAGTTGATATTTAATGTAAAAGGTCCACACAAAGAGGTTGTGAAGTGGAAGGAAAATGATAAATGATTTTCAAAATGTTTTACAAATAAAAATCTGGAAAGTGTGGCATGCATTTGTATTTAGCCCCCTTTACTCTGATACTCTTGACTAAAATCCAGTGGAACCAACTGCATTCAGAAGTCACATACAGTATAGTCCACCAGTGTGTAATTGTCCTGCTGCAAGGTGAACCTCCAACCCTGTCCAAAGTCTTTTGCAGACTCTAACATGTTTTTTTTAGATTGCCTATGGGACTTTTTACGACTTTGTTTCAACAAAGGCTTTTTTCTTACAACTCTTCCATAAAGGCCAGGTTTGTGAAGTGCACATCTACAGTAATATTTGTCCTGTGGACATATTTCCTAACCTGAGCTGTAGATCTCTGTAGATTCTCCAGAGTTACCATTGGCCTGTTGGCTTCTTCTTTGATTAATGCTCTCTTCGCCCAGTCTGTCAGTTTAGGTGGACCGCCATGTCTTGGTAGGTCTTGGTCTTGGTAGTGCCATACTCTTTCCATTTTCAGATGATGGAGTGAACAGTGCATCTGTGAGATGTTCAAAACCAACCCTGCTTTAAACTTCTCCACAGCTGTATCCCTGACCTGTCTGGTGTTTTTCTTGGGCTTCATGATGCTGTTTGTTCACTAATGTTCTCTAACAAACCTCTGAGTACTTCACAGAACAGCTGTATTTATACTGAGATTAAATTACACACAGGTGGACTCTATTCACTAATTAGGTGACTTCTAAAGGCAATTGGTTCCACTGGATTTTAGTTAGGGGAATCAGAGTTAAGGGGTTGAATACAAATGTGCACACTTTTCAGATTTTTTTATTTGTAAAAAAAATAATTTAGCATTTTCCTTCCACTTAACAATGATGTACCACTTTGTGTCGGTCTATCACATAAAATCTAAAGTACAATTATGTATGGTTGTAATATGACAAAATGTGGGAAAGTTCAAAGTGTATGAATACTTTTGCAAGGCCATGTAATTACATTTTTACTTTAAAGGAAAAAATAGTAAAATAAAAATGAGTGTACATTATGAGTGTACATAAATGAATAAATTTTATGGAGCAGATTGGTGGTCCACAAGTTATAATCAGTATATATTTTTAACCCATACTGTCACACTTTCGTACACTAAGACTTTCCCCAGGGTAGGTGGGTTTGTGTATTTTCCCCCAACCTACTGAACTGTGAATTCGAATAGTTTAACTGTATACTGTAGGCGACATCTCAATTGTTTGTGCATCTATAGTGAAGAATGCTGCTGTTTTTTTAGACGTGGGCTTTCTGCGTGACTCATCGGCTGACCTTTTCAAGATGATGTAGGACTCTGAAACTAGGTTGTCAGCATGGGATTAACTCTGCGTTCATATAAAAAAAAATGGTACACTTTTGTGTATCTGATTGCTTTTGCCTGAACTGTCAATACGTACCTTCTTTTTATCGACAGGTTAGATTTTATGAACAAAAAGATACCATCATAATGATCCAGTAGATACAACTAGAGAATACTGTATACAGTATGTACAGTATATATACTGTACTGCATACTTTATACAGTATGAATACTGTATACTGTGTACTGTGTGTACATGCAGTATGCAGTATACATACTGTACTAATAACTGATGATCCCTTTATAAAACCAAAATTATGTAATATTAATACAGTATGTTGCAGACAACTGACAAAAATCAGTGAATTATAATAATAATAATAATAATAATAATAATAATAATCTAATCTACTAGCTACTTGTTCAATGTAAACAAACACCAATATTGCTGTATTAATTATTAATTAGAAAAGTGAATGTGTTTACTGGGATTAGTTCAGTTTTCATGGCTGAAATAACAGCGCTGAAGTGGTATAAGTAAATGTTAATAACACACTAGAGTTCTTTTAAGACAAAACCTAATCTTTATAAGATCTACTTTTTCGATTACCGAACAGGGAGTGTATTTGGCTGATGACAAAACAAGTACAGCTTAGCGTAAACAAGGCATAAGATACTCGACCTTACAGAATTTAATTTCTTTGTATTAATACGTTATACAGAGAGATCTGAGTGTTCTTCAACCTGAAATAATAATATCATTGATTACATTAAAGCTGATCAGATTAATTTCGGCTTTAACCGTTTAACTATTTCTACAAACTCTTTTTTCCGTCAATGCCGCGTACTTACTCTGGTCACTATGTAACCGAAAATATAAGCATTATATAATAAGATGTGCATGGAAACTGCAAACAATTAGATATGGAATAAATACAATATACAACCCATTTAGATATACAACTCTGTGAATGCATCCATTACACCATTACTAGCTCTCGAAATTAAGCTTGCCATTTTCTTAGCGCGTCAATAAATTATTGACACTGCTGGCATTTTTTTTTCCCCCCTTCAGCATTTCAAATGTGTTATTCTCTTTCAAACTCTGACATCGTGCATTTCAAAAGTGCACGGTTTTAAAATAGGAACAAAGCAAACGCGGGGACTCGGGCTTAGTGACTTACTCTTTAATAATAGGGAAATTGTGTAAAAGCCAGCAACGTTTCCACCTGTCTATCAACAAATGAGGGAGATGAAAGAGCAAGAAGGCAGTGTGATGTTTTCACTTAAATGTCATTCTTCTTGCACCGGGTTCTAGTGCCGTGTGAGGTTCAGCTCGTCTGAGTGCGCCTGATTCCCTGCTGGAGTCTTAAAGATCTAAGAAACATCAGGGCTAATGTATAAAAGACGTACCTCCAATTTTTCCACCCCACTTTCGCACGGAGAGGGAAATTTATTCTGACAGAAATGAGGCATGTGGTGAATTTCTCCTGCAATTCCTATGGCTGTCATCGTTAACTTCAAAACATGCCGCTGTGTTTTTTTTTTTTTTCCCTCTCTCGTTAGATTAAAAACCTGGATAACTTCTTTAATATACAGGAATATATACTTTGTATTTAAATGAATTATTTAAAACACATGATTGCATTTAAATACACACATACTATAGTGATCCATTACATATCCGGATGAAATGTTAACTGCTTAAAGTAATTCTCCAGGATTTTGAATCGTTTCCTTCCGGGTCACAACAGCACCTCGACCTTGGATACATTTTAACCTCAAGAGCTCGGTGCAGGTGGCGCGGTGGCGTAGTGGTGAACACTGTGGCCTCGCACCTCTAGGGTCCGGGTTCGAGTTCCGCCTCGGGTCCGAGCGCATGGAGTTTGCATGGTTCTCCCTGTGCTTGGTGGGTTTCCTCCTGCAGATTAGGTTAATTGTTGTTCGCAAACTGTCTGTAGTGTGTGAGTATGTGAATGGAATGGATTGGCATGTACTCTGCCTCTGCCTCCAGGCCCCGCGTGACCCGGTACACTGGACAAAGCGGTACAGATGGAGAGTGAGTGAGTTCAGTGCTACGTCTTTCTCTCTTTACACTGTTGTTGTATTGATTTATAATGTTTTTAAGCCCTTTAACTCCTTTTTTAACCAAGAATTTACTCACTGCAACCACCTCCTCCAAATGGTTTAGTGGGATCATAAACCACTAGCCTAAAAGATCACAATTAAATATTCCTGCTAGAAAGCATGTGCGTACTAGACAGTAAAATGAATGTTTCAGCAAAAACAATCTTATTCATGTACTTTCCCTCTCACTATAAACGTGGTAGTTCAGGCAGGACATGGGTTTAGTGTCTCATACTGTATTTGCATTACAACTACAGTGATATGAATCATAAACTTTTCATTTTTCAAGAACTTCATTTGCTTTAAACAAATACTTTGCCTATGCATAAATAAAAAAAATTGGGGAAGTCAGAACAATAAAGGTTTCTTAAGCTCCGTTCTATTTTGCAAAAAGTTTTTAGAAGGTGTTTTTAAGAATCAAGATCTTTATGCTATCCAAATGATCTTACAACCAGTTTTCCTTAGATTGTAGCTTCCAGCTTCCTGTTGCAAGAACGCAAGATGGAGAAATGTTTTTTTTAATAAGATTTTTTAAGATGCTATAATTCTGCCATGCTGAAGTAAAGTTTGGCCACGGTCTCCGCAGTCACTGCTGTTCAGGTGTGAACATTTATTTGTTTCTGCGGTACGAGCGAAAATAGATGCTCCACTAGTGATTTGCACGAAAGAAGAGCAGCCTGCAGTTAATTTTTTATTTATTTATTTATTTATTTATTTATTTTTGTGGTCCAATGGTGTACCTGGTGCCGAAACAGCTCATAAACAGAAGAGTTTGGATATCTGCAAACAATTACTGGAGACGGGACACAGATTCATCACTACGAGCAAAAAAACAAATCAGTCAACCAAATCAGCTGGGAAATTCATCAATGCTTACAGTTTTCTGGGATTCTCAAGAGCCAGTATTGGAACATTATCAGGAAAAAAAGCTTCAACAATCAACAGTGCTCGTTACAGTGAGACGATTATTGAAGAGCTGGAGCATAAACTACAGATTAAACACAGAGGACTGCTATCCGAGGGCACCTCGATCTTGCATAACGATGCACATCTGCACACCTCTGCCCACACTGTCGACACTCTGCAAAAACTTTGTTTTGAGGTGTTAAATCATCCTCCCTTTAGCCCTGATCTCGCTCCATCAGACTTTCACCTGTTCGGTCCCCTGAAAGCAGCCGTACGTGGATGAAGATTCACTTCTGATGAAGAAGCAGAGCCAGTGGTGCATTCGAGGCTCGCAGCTCAGCCTAAAACATTTTTTAATGAGAGAATATATGGAAGGTGGTGGACAAAATGGACTAAGTGTATTAAAAAGCAAGGTCGCAAAAATTGTGTATTCGCAAACTAAAATTTAATCTAATAAACTTAATTCAGAGAGAGTGCGGATAATTTTTGACTCACCCTCATAGCTCATTAAGTAAGTCCCTTCACAGCCTTTCCTTTCCTGTCTCTTCTGAAATCAACAAGAACAACTGACAAACAATCATCCCAGAAAGTGCAAATTCCATCATCCTGAAGACTTTCCCATTTCAGAAACTTGACACTGGAGACTCCTTCCTTGAATGGTAAACACTTATCTCCGTAGAGAAAGCCTCACCATATGAAGAATTACTTTTTACTTGTTATACGCGTTTTTAATCTAACCTATTTTTAGACTTGTTTAGAGCATCTGCCATGCAAGTCCCTGTGAAGTTGCTGTTGCTATAGAAACGGTAGCATCATTAGAACTAGCACATTAATATAAACCTGTGCAGAAAGTATTACACTTCGAGCTCATGGTAAAGAAGAAAATGACAGAAAACAGAAAACACCTTTGAACCTTTTTTCCCCCTTCTTTTAAGGGGTCCCTGGTTAGGTCTGACGAGGTCGCAGTTTTCACACAAAATTGGTTTTTGGACCAAGGCTGAGGTGGGGGGAAGAAGAAGAAGAAGAAGAAGAAGAAGTAGAAAAACACGGGTAGGGTTTTTCGGGCTAGTTTGACACCGAAATCAATCAAAGCAAACAAAGGGTTAGTGTGAGTGCAGCCAGTGTCTATGACATTTCTGTTGTAAGACAGATTCTAAAGATTATAAGAGGAAACGTGGAGTGGATAATAGCAGTAGCAGGCAATTATGAAGAAAAGGTGTATTGCAGATGATAAGAGCCTCACATGTGCTCCATGCACGGAGTAAGAAAGGAAAGAAAACATGTGTCTCCTTTTTCCAATAGTCGATTTTTAAAAGCAAATTTAGTTGAGCTGGAATTTTTGCTGAGACTTGTCAAGCCTTTCCTTGGCTACGAAACATTTAACAGCTCCTTTAATAAACACATTAGTAAGTCTGTGATACTGTTTAATCCCATACACTCATAGGATGCATTGGCTATCAGATTCACTTGCATTACCAATGTATAATAAATTTAAAAGGCAAAAAATGTCCTTTTTATGGTTTTGTCTAAGGACGCTTTTTA
>JAQQZT010000002.1:6774786-6789405 GCA_030068275.1 Clarias platycephalus
AAATATTTACACATTAAGTTTACTGAAAGTAAAAACAGTTGAAAGTCAGAGGACGTTTCTTTTTTTGCTGAGTATACGGTATATGAAACAAAGTCAAAGTCAAACAGCATATTGTATTTGACCAAAGTGCTGTACAGTTCGAAAATAGCTGCACACACAATAAAACAACAAACCATTAACAATAAACATTCATATAAAGCTATAAAACAATAATCTAATAAAAGAAAAACAGCCCTCATAGTGCACTAAAATAATTAGACAATAAAACAATATAATAATAAAATTCCTTAATAACACATTACAGAAACAAGGCAAACACAAATAGAGTTAATAGATGGTAAGGCACACACACACACACACACACCAGTGCCATGTTGGATTAATTGGACTGGATTTAATAATAATTAACACATGGTTAATTGTAGTTTAAAGTAAGTGATTTAGCTTTAAAAAAAAAAAAAAGAAAGAAATATGATAGTTCCTTAAGAGCAGCTTGAAAGTTGGTAATGGAGTTTGTGAATTTATTGGGAAGACGAGTGTTAGAGTTTTGGTGCAGCACAGGAGAAGGCCCTGGTACACATAGTGCTAAGGTTAAGGAGGACTTGAACCATAACTAGGCGGCACAGTGGCTTAGCGGTTAGATGTGGCCCTGCACCTCCAAGGTCCGGGGTCAATTCCCACTTCGATTCCAGAATCCGTGTGCATGGAATTTGCATGTTCTCCACATGCTTGGTGGGTTTCCTCCGGGTTCTCCAGTTTCCTCCCACAGTCCAAAGACATGCAGATTAGGCTAACTGCCGTTCCTATAATAAAATTGCCCATAGTGTGTGAATGAGTGTGTAAGTGGTGACCAGAGGTCCTACCATGGTTTTAAAAGAAATGTGAATAAATGGTTACCTAGTTGGACTACGGAGGTTCCTAAATGGATGGATGGACGGATGGCGCCATAACTCCATGGTTGTTTGCCTTACTTTAGACCTAACATATATAACAAATATTTGGTAAATAGTTACTCTCACAAGCCTAATTTTTTTGCATAAATTAGATAATCTAGTACTTGATGTCCCTAATTGTCACATTTTTTTAAATTACATAAAGATTGGCACGACTTATGACCAACCACACACCTTTTCCTGTTTCCCTTTCACAAATATGCGATTATCTTGCTACAGACAGTAACAGATTCCGGTGAGCTCTGGAAAGCTCATGTCGTAACAGTTTTTAAAAGTTTTTTTTTCCCCCATCAGGAACCAGTGCACGGCAGTGCGCTTATATGAAAGCAAGCCGGTCAGATTGCAGTGAATTCTGAAGGTTGTCGTGCAAAATGCATAAATAAGGAAACAGGCTACAGGCCATTTATCATCTGGTACCGAAACTCGTACTGTAAGTAGCCAATTAGCTTAGTGTCACCTGCCCCAGAGTGTGCTTGTTACTATAACAACCAGTATGTATAAATATAAGGCAAATGCAACTGCAGTAGGAACAAACATCAGATTTGCTCACTGGTTATTAGAAATAGAAAAAAATATGCATCATGTTTGCCGTGCTGTATGGTTTATAAAAAAAAATTAAAAAAAACAGTCTCAGAATGTCAACCTGCTATTTCTGACATTCAGTCTGCTCCTCAGGAGGAAGATCTAGCTCGCGCACGGTGCAGATCTGCTAGCCGAGAGGGAGAGGTTGCATTTTTATGTAATGTCACGCTGCTTTTTTGTGTGTGTGTGTGTGTGTGTGTGCAGATAATCACTCAAGAATAAAAGGAGCCATCTTTGGACAACACTTAAGCAATTACAGGCTGTCTGATGAGAGGTTCACTGTTCCCACGCTGACAAAATTCACACAGCTATGTATGGAACTTGAGTAATCTGTTGCAAACTTGGTATGTTTCCACATTCTACCTGCTCTGTTGCCTCATCGGCTGGTCTGTCTTCTGTCTGGCTCTCTGGCGCTCAGTGAGTTCGGAGCTCTGGGAACGTTGCGGCTCCTTTGCACGCATCTTCTTCTATTTTCAGCCATGCCTCCTCACCGGTTATGCCAATCTGCCTTATCTGTGTAACAGATCCTGCCAATTACAGCGAAGAGAGGCCAGCAGCATCCTCACACCTGCCCTATACACATACACCCCCCCCCCCCCCCACACACACACACACACACACACACATGCACACACACACATACTGTACCCTCACTCACCCACATAGAAAAGGCATATAGTTTTAATCATGCCAAAAATTAAAGCTGCACTGGAAAAACCCACGCAAATCAGTGAGCTTCGGTTCTAGCTAGTGTGTTTGTCCATGCAGGAGCCTGAATAATGCTGCGTAGCATTAATTAGACAAACATTTCTCACTATTATAACTCTCTATTATGAGTTTCACAGTATTCCTAATAAGTAACCTAATTACATCAGGTTACAAATTTATGTTTATGAGCCAAAGTCAAATCCAGCCCAGTGATGTCATGTCCTTTCTATTTATGGATTTTTATCATATTTAAACTTTTGACCAGGATCTGCAGTATTTGGAGTATTTTGTACACTTGGCTATCTAAAGTGGTTCTAACTAGACCTGATGGAAAATTAAGCATCTGTAGATGTTGTTCTCAGAATTTCTTGCATTTTTGCTTATTGCAGACAAAAATCGTTCAAATATTTTAAGCATGAATGATTTTTTTTTTTTAAAGCATCATTATTTATACGCAAATATGATATAAATCAGTGTGTGTGTGGAGTTTGTATGTTCTCCCCATGCTTGGTGGGTTTCCTCCATGTCCTCCTGTTTCCTCCGACAGTCCGATGACATGCAATTTATGGCTAATTGGCATTCCTAAATTGTACGCCGCGTCATGACCAAGGTCTCCTGGGATACACTCCAGGCCATACACGGAATAGGCAAACAAAATCAAGCAATCATCAAAAGGGGAAAGTCTAAGAGTAGTCAGAAACGTAGCAAAGGGGTCATACACAGAATAACATTCAGGATCAAGCATAGGATAAACAGTAAGCAAAAACGCAGTAAGGTCTAGGGCACTCTGGTCTGAAGGCCTTAAGTAGGCCTCTGGGTCTCCTGTAGGACCAGTCATCTGGGAGGAGGCGGGACCAACAGAGGACAGGCAGAGCAGCAACCAGTAGATTTACAGGCACACTGAAGTATACAGTTGTTCAGGTGGAACCTGAAACAAGGGGAGACACACCCTATCCCACCACCAGCAGAGACAAAGCAAGCATAACCAGACACACAAAAAACAAATAAATACATTGGCTCAGTTGTGATCAAGTGACACTCGGCATCAAAACAAGAAGCGCATGCCTGATACATGATAATTGGTACTCGTAAACCAAGACTTGCTCGTTTACCAAATCAAAATGTATTAAAAATCTTTGCTCGTCTTGCGAAACACTCGCAAACCGCGTTACTCACAATCTGAGGTTCCACTGTACTTAAATTAGAGTATGAGGGATTGGATTGGATTGTCTCAGTGGTAGAAGTGTCTCGCCTGCCATGCGGAAGGCCTGAGTTCGATTCCCAGCCACTGGAGGCAGTACCGGTCCCAAGCCCGGATGAAATGGGAGGGTCCTGTCCAGAAGGAACCTGTGCCAAGCTTGTATGCGTTGACCGGATTGTCTGCTGTGGCGACCCCTCGGCAACATTGCATTCTAAACAGTCAGGTTTGTTATACTTCAAGTTCAGTGTTTAAAGTTGTGTTATTGTTTAAACACCATCACTGGATTATATAAACTTTGCTTGGGCTGACACTGTTAAATCTAACCCGACCGAATGTACCCGCATACGAGTAGCGACGACAACAAACCGAGCCACAGTAGGGCCACGTCACCAAACCGTCCTGACAGTCATTAGGTAAGAGCACATACTGTGTGAGCCACAATAAAATGATGCAACGCATGGTTTAAATAGAAGGCAAAGTCACGTAACCAAACAGCAGGTTTCTGCAGCCAAAGCGTATGACTAATAGGACTTGCCACTACATGAAAAGCGCACTTTGTCATTATAGCGGCAACTTACTGCTTAGAGAAGCTGAGACGCTTTCGTGATGCAATACTTTCCTCACGACGCAGACACAGGCGAGATGTGCCAGGCGCTTTAAACGGCAGCGGCTGCTCGACTTATACTAGTAAACACAATGAAAACCGAGCTGAGATAAAATAATGATGAAGTTTCCCGCGCCCTTCAACGAGCGCCGCAGAGACGCAAAACCTTTCCCAGACTTTGATCGTCTAATTGCTGTCTTAATTATGCGAATTACAAATGACCTTGAAATCTTGAAGTGTAGAGTGCCGTGTTCAAAGGCCACTCATAAATAAAAACATCAGTCTGTTGTATTTCATAGAAGCGTCGAACGTTTTTATTAGAGCGCTTGCTAAACACCCTCGAATGCTCCGGTTCAAATTTCTTTAAACACGCTGATATAGCGTTCGAAATAAATCAGTGGAAAATGAAAAAAGGAGGGCAAAAAAAAACAAAACATGCAAAAGTAAAAGAAAATGAGCTCGGGTTTTTTATGATTAGATTCGAAGCACATTGTATTTGTGTGCGTGTTGTGAGAGTGCGCGTGTGTGTGTGTGTGTGTTCGTGTGTGTGTGCACTGCCTGGGAGTTGATTTTATTTTCTGCGTGAGTGAAAGTAGCTGTTTCCTTCGCCACCGTTGCCACAGGCTTTCTCAAAGCGACACAGCCCTGGGAATTCATAAGCTGCTTTGTGACAAGATCGCTGTGAAGGAGAGTACTGCTACTCGAACACAAACATTATGCTGAAGAAGGGCAGGTTGGTCGATGAATACACATGACTCTAGACTAGGAAGGATGCCGGGTAGAATAATGCGGAAGGCAGATATACCTTGTCCGTTTAGATGGTTGGGAACAGCGAGGGCATTTCGGATTGTGTTTCTCTGCATGTCTGTGCGGATCTTCTCTCTCTCTCTCTTTTTTTTTTTTTTTTAATGATGAACATCATTACTGCTTCTTCAGGGGTCACGTTCCGCCCACAGAGCAACTGATATCATTTTTACACTTTTCTGGACTCGAGCTTCAGAAACTTAAAGGCTGCCGTTTATTTGCAAAATTCATGATGGATTTTAAACTGTTGCTTCTATGACATTTGATCTTTTGGGGTTATTGCAGCTCAACAAACACATTATAACTTTAACTGTATATTTGAGAAGCGTGTGCATATCCAGCAGTTACAGTGTCTTGTAAAAGTCTTCATACGCCTTGAACGTTTCCACATTTGGTTACCACAACCACGAAGGTAATTGTATTTTACGAAGGTTTTATGTGATGAACCAGCACACATTGTCACATGATTGTGAAGCGGATGGAAGATGATTTATATATATGATTTTCAAAACTGTTTACAAATAGAAATCCGAAAAGTGTGCCGTGCATTTGTATTCATCCCCCTTTTACTCTGATACCCCTAACTGAAATCCAGTGGAACCAACTGCCTTCAGAAGTCATTTATCATTTTTTTCTCCACCTTACATATGATCAATGAGAGTGAGGAAGACAGCATCTAAACATACCAGTTCACCGTAATACTCTACGTCCATGAGTCCCCCAGATCTGCTCCTTTAAATAAGGCAAATCTTCATTCATTCATTCATTCATTTTCTATACCGCTTTATCCTATATTCAGGGTCGCGGGGGACCTGGAGCCTATCCCAGGAAAATCTATTTACAAAAATAAGTGTGGTGACAGGATCATGAGCACCCAAGACTCATTTATGCTTGTTGGGATCAATGACCAGCTGATCCCAAATAAAGGCCAAGGTAGCAAAAATTGCTACACATTTGAAAGGTATCGGGACACTCAGTGCACCACAGCCTGCTGCATATAAGGCTAATTAGGCAAAAAGTTCAAGGTTGGTGATCCGCTCTTCAGTTTCCCAAGATCTCAACCCGATCGAGCATCCACGGAATGCTCCGGACAAACAAGTCCAATCCATGGAGGCCCTACCCTACAACCCACAGCACCCAAATAATCCACCGCTAACGTCCTGGCGGCAAACACCACAGCACATCCCCAGAAGCCTTGTGGAGTCATGCCCCAAGGGCCAGAGCTGCCCCGGCGGCACAAGGGGAATCTAGACAGTATTGGGCATTTGGTTGAGGAGAAAAAAAATATCACTTAAAAGCTGAAAGTGAAAAGTTGCCCACGTTACATCCATATTCTGACTGCATCCTCAAGGATTACACGTTAACATGTATTACTCACTCACTCATCTTCTATAACGCTATATCCTCTATTCAGGTTCGCGGGGGACCTGGAGCCTATCACAGGAGTCCTAGGGCACGAGGCGGGGTACACCCTGGATGGACAGGGTGCCAATCCATTGCAGGGCAAACACACACACACACTCAATCACACACTACGGGCAATTTAGGAATGCCAATTAGCCTAATCTACATGTTTTTGGACTGTGGAGGAAACCAAGCACGGGAAAGTCCATGCACACAGAGACAGGAATCGAGCCTGGCCGGGAATCGAACCCGGACCCTGGAGGTGCAAAGCGCTCATGTCCATGCAGAAATATGGTTGTCTAACAAGCAGCAATGTATGACATGTTGCTTTTTGCATAGCTCTACAAGTCTAACATTTTATAGTCCTTTGTTTTATTTTTTTAGCTAATTTCTTTTTTCCATAATACTAATCATTTTATGATATTAATATGATTAATATGTTTGGAATCCAAGCTTTGGCAACACAAATGCATGGGTATTTGTCATGTCAATAAAGACTGAATTGCACTGAATCGAATGAGAAAATGAAGGGAGAAGGCGCGAGAGAAAAGCATCCATTTCCTCCTAAAAGCCGCCCTTACTGAGCTGTGATTAGATCACGACCGTAAATGCTCCATAAACCCCGCTGTATGCCCTCTGCGTTCCTCCATCCTTTATCACTCTATGTTGCCGTGCTCCTTTTATCCCCACTGACTGCTTGGAATAATGTCTCAGGTTAAATGTTATCCACACCAGCCCTCTGTGGATTATCCACTTCTTTTTCTACCGCCTTTGGTTGGCCTGATATAAAAAAAAATATTTAAAAAAACAGACATGCTTGGCATAAAATCTAACATTCATCATTTCCGTTAGTCTGCAACTAAGACTGCTGTTGCGTTTTGAAATACGATTGGTTAGAAGGTGTTGATTAATATTATAGAATAAGATTATTGGCTACAGTGACAGCTGTGAGGTTACAGGTTTATATGAATGCACTCTCTCACAGCCTCTTCATGGGGACTTGCGTAGCGGACGCTCTACATAATTTAAGTACAATAATAAATCTATTAGAAAATGTATAACGTTGATGTGGTGAACGTTTTTGCTGTTTTTTTTTTACATCTAAGGAAGGAGTCTTTAGTGTCAGTGTTGAAGCTGTAACATGTTTTTCATGCCTATCCTATGAAGATGGATGCATTTTGAGGTTTAATACTAACATTTTTTTATATCTGCTTTAAGTAAGTACAGTAAAAACTACTTGCTTTGTGGATGACATAATCTGCATGACATTACATTATTGTAGCAGTTTATAGATAAAATGTACAGTAAGATTTGTTTCTTTTTTTATTTAAACAAATTTGCCGATAGGTTGCTTTGTAAAAACATCGTCTATACCGCTTTATCCTGTAATCAATGTAACAAAGGGCCTGGAGCCTATCCCAGGAGACTTAGGGCACGAGGCAGGGTACACCCTGGACAGAGTGCCAATCCACTGCAGGGCACACACACACACATTACAGGCAATTTGGGGACGCCAATTAGACTAACCTGCATGTCTTTGGACTGTGGGAGGAAACCCACCAAGCACGAGGAGAACATCCATGCCCACAGAGATGGGAGTCGAACCCAGACACTAGAGGTACAGTGCTAACCACTAAGCCACCGTGCTGCCGTATACAGTTGTTCATTTTCCATAATTATTATTCTGTGTAGGGTCTGGAGCTAACATCAGAGAATTCAGGGTGCCAACCCATCTCACTGCACACATCCATTCATACACTAAGGTTTGGAAACTCCAATCAGCCTACTGTACAACTGGACTGTCTGAGAAACTAGAGTACCTGAAGGCTACCCACAAAACATGGGGTAAACTCCATGCAAACTCCTCAACACAGACCGAAGGCGGAATTCAAACGCCCAACCATGGTGGTGGGAGGCCAGTGCTACTCACAGTGTTATATCTTTAGGGTTAAGAAGACGGAACCTATTGCTGTGAATGAATGAATGATGGAATAGGAAAAGATCATTTCAGTGCACTTATTGGTTGGTTATGCTGGTATACATAGTGTGGTATGTCATGCGTACCTTTTCTTGAGAATAAAATTATATTATTGACCTGCTTATTGTATGTCGCTCAAAATTGCGTAAATACACCGATTAGTCATAACATTGGAACCATTAACATTAAAAACCACCTACTATAGGTTTAGGTTCCCCGTGTGCCAAAAGAGCGGCTCTGGCACCTTGAGGTGTGGCTCTGCAGGGCCTCTAAGGATGTGCTGTGGTGCCTGGCACCAGGAAGTTAGCAGCAGATGCTTTGGGTGCTGTGAGTTGCCATAGATCAGACTTGTTTGTCTGGTGCATCCAGCGCATGGGATACTGGATCAGAATGGGATATGAAGAGTCGATGACCCTGGGCACAAGCCCAGGTAGAATGGGAGGGTTGCTTCAGGAAGGGTATCTGGTTGTATGCGTATCAGATGGTCATGTCTACACCTTACATCAGAACTCTAGGAGCATTAAAGTGAGCTACTGAGTCTAATAAAACTTCAGCGAGTGTAAGAGAAGTCCACCAAATGTAGCAGATCTCCACTGAAAGCAATGGAACTCCATTATGTCTAATATGACCTCATTGAGAGTAATGACTCTTTACTCTGCATGTTGCCTTTCCGTCTGGTCCAACAGAGTAAAAGCACTGATAAGCATGTACATCTGAATAAGACTCTTTCGCCCCCGCAACTGCCCCCTTTCCTTTCTCCTTATCGCAGACTATATGTAACTCCTGCATCTAAAGTTTGCATAGGAAAAGCCTGCCATTTTTTCCCCCCTTTATGTGCATAATGATTACTCAACTATATACGCTTGGACGGAAAGGCTGGCAAATCATTTCTCCACGGCACAGGGCAGACGGTGCATCTTCAAATACAGAGCTATTTAAAAGAAGCCAGAGTTACATGAGTCGAAATGAATAAATCAGCATCTTTCATGAGGAGTTAAGTGTTATGGCCCATTTCCTGGTGCTTTCCTAGAAGGTAAATCAACGGCAGTGAAATTACACTCTCACATAATAATCTGCTTTTTCCGTGACACACTACAAATGTTCAGGTACGTGCTGTGGGAGTCACGGATCTCGACACGATCAGAACATTGGGGGGAGAAAAAAAAAAACTTCCTGACTGCATGCCTACACTGAGCAGATGGCAAGACAGCAATTATGCGAGCAATTTTAACAGGGAAGACGTGAAGTGATTCTCTTTTGTCTCTCTCCGCTGTTTGTGCGCGCACACACACACACACGCACACACAGGCATGCATTTCACAAATTCTCACATTTTGCATTTTCATTTTGCAGACACATTTGCGTTAAATATTTATGTTTTTTTTTATGTTTATGAGGTTACACACAGTAAATCAAATGTCCCAATTTCATACACTATCAGTAAATTACAACTATTTTAACAGTTAGCCAGTATTAGTTATCTCACTTTTTCAAATCCCGGTTAGGGTTGTGATGAATCGGGATAGGGGATGGGGGATTGGGTTGACTGTCCCCGGAATACTGGGAGTGAGGTGGAAATTCACCTCATATGCACACATAGAAATTCACTTTTAGGGCAATTTATCTTATCCAAGCCACCAACTAGCATGTTTTTTGGAAGTGAGAGAAATGCCTGATAGACATGGAAAGGTCAAAAGTTGTGAGAATGGAGACTCCTTCATTACACCAACATGCGTAGTAAGTCCCCAACATACAAACCAGTTCCATTCCAATAACTCGTTCGTAAGTCCAATTTGTTCGTAAGTTCAACAAACATTGTCTAGGATTGTACTAGGATGCTAACACAATTGGCTAGACACAGTATATTACAGTACAGTGCAGTTTAGAATCGTGCCGTTGGTTGAATGATGCAAGGTTAAAAGAACAAGCAATGTTTGCCATCTTTTCACCTCGCTCTATTGTCTCAATTATTTATTTATTTTCGTCTCCATCGTTATTGCTTGGCGCTTTTTAGCAGTACCAGCTTTATCGTCGCTGCTATTACGCTTGCTTCCGGACATCCTGGGATGCACGCTGCACGCACGTGACAATGTACACCGGACATGCGATCTAACTTCTGCGATGGAACATGCGCATATTCGTATCTTCGAAAGTTCATAACTTGAATGTGAATGTTCGTACGTAGGGGACTTATTGTACTCTCATATCGACAGATTGAGTTACTCATTGTGGCCTGGAATGGATTTTCTCCCAACGCTTCATCCCAAACCATTAAAAATCTGAATTCAAGATGTTTCGTAATGTCTCTTTTCCTGACTTTAATTACTATTGCCTTGAGATTCCAGACATTATTTATGATTATTCTTGCTTGTTTTCTCTCTCTCTCTCTCTCTCTCTCTCTCTCATTCAGATTAAGATTAAATCCATTCAGTTTAAGCAGGCAAAATGCATTTATATCACATTTAAAAGTATAATTAATCATGTTGTAAATAAATAAATAAATAAATGTAAAAAAAAAAATAAAAAAAAACTCTCACTTCTGACAATTAGTGAGAATTATGAATTATTATTCGCTGTTAGTATTTACTGTTCCCGGGTTCCTTCTCATTTCTTTCAGCATTTCCTAGTCACAAAATAGCATGTTAAAATCATGACATTAAAATACAAGGCTGTTTCTTCTGTTTCTTCATACTGAGGAGCGAATACTTGATTTGCGCAGTGACAACCCTACCTTGGGTCTTTATGCATGAAGTTTGCATGTTTTCCTCATGCTTGGTGGGTTTCCTCCCCGAGCTCTGGTTTCCAACCACAGTCCAAAGACATACAGCTTGGGCTAACTGGCGTTTCTAAATTGCACATAGATTGTGAGTGTGTGTGTGTCTTTGTGTGTGTGTGCTGCCAAAGCCCTAACCTACAGTACAGGAAATCCAAACCCATTAAAAACAGTACTGCTCTTAATTTTGAGCGAAGTTTGCCAACTGATGATTTCCTGTTAAATACCACAACATTTTTTTTTTTTTTAACCTTAAAACAGCCTTTAGCAATCCATTTTATTTCAAGGTGTTTTGATGATGACTGTAATGTGTGTACATTGGTATGTAACATTGGCAACTTGAAAACATACACATGTGTAGGTGGATAAAAGTTTCCGTCAGAGTTAGAGGATTTCTCAGTGGTTTATCAAGTTAGAAATCTAACTAAGAATGTTATCCTATTATTGAATCCCTTAAAAAAATAATAAACTGCTGATTACTGCTAGTATTATGCTAGAATAAACTACTGAGAAATTAATTGCACTAGCAACTAAGACACTTATCCTAGTAATTACTACTAATAAACCTTTCATCCAGCAGGCTTTGACTGATGTTTGCGTATATTTGAATCTCATTATTTGTTTTATTTTTTCCATTCCTTCTCTCCTTTCTATCATAAGCCATGATCAAGGCAGAAAAGACAGGTAAGTATCAGCTTTAAATTACTAAGTCTAAAACAACAATGATGCTTATAATGATCAACGATCTTTATATATACTTTATATTGCAGTATTGCAAGATTAATTGCTAAGATGATGATGATAATTTTTTTTTTTAATTATGCTTTTTCCAGAAAGTGGTCCATGTTACCGGATAGCTCCAGGTATGCTGGCAGGTGTGGTTCTTGGTGACATCGCACTTACGATACTGATTGTCGCTGCTACGTATTACTGTGCTAGTAAGCGTAGAATCAAAAAGGAAAAAGGTAAATCCTGTAATTCTAATGGACATTTTGTCAGTTGTGTATGTTATTCATTTGATGTGCATTATTTCACAGCTGATAAAGTCTACATGAATGTCAGAGCAAACTGCAAACAATCAGGAATGTAAGAGGATAACGGTCTGACAGGAACGAAAACATGACAAAAGCTGGTGTAGTTCTACTCTTTTCTACTTTACTTTTCAGACCAGCATAAGTATGAATCATTGTATTCATTTATAGATCAGCCATAATATTAACACCACATAACTAACTGTAAGTCAAGTTAAGGAGGCTTTTATTGTCAATTCAAACAGCATTCCTCCAGGACCAAGGTGCTACATACAACCAACATAACAGGACTTTATTAACTCAATTATATACCAATAAACTGCAGGTCCAATCCCACATCAGTGCTAATGTAGAACAAATTAATGGTGGCTATGATAGAAAGGTATCAGAACATTCAGTGCATCAAGACTTGCTGTACATTTCGGACTGATTGTGCATCCATGAAATGCTCTGGACAAACAAGGCTGATCCATAGAGTCCCCACCCTGCAATCCACAGCACCCAAACAATCCATGCGGTAACATTCCAGTTAGCACTTTAACACAACAGAGGTGTTGTGTATTCATGTCTTTAGGGGTCAGAGCTGTTTCTGTGGCACAAATGTATTCTACACAATAATCGACATAATGTTAATGTTAACAATGTTAAGGTTTTACTGTTATGGCTGATTGGTGTACAATTTTATACCCAGTGCATTGTTGCAGTACATTGATGTATATTCATATATTGTACCTGTACATTTGTGTTTTGTGAAGAATTTTAACATTTATAAATAAATCTATTTAAGTGTTTTTGGTTTGGTTGATCTTTTTTTGGGGTGTTGATTAGTTTGGAAATCTACAAATCTAAATTAATTCAAGAATTTATTAGCTAGAATTCTTCCACTCTAGTGGATGACAAGGAAGATTGAAGAAAACCGATGTGTCAGAAAGATACATGTTTAATAACAATGTAAATTGCTCTGATATTCTGCTTAAACAATGTTTTGATTTTATTAAAATGATAGTTGAACATTGAATCTGACCCGAAGGTCTGAAAATCTGGCTGTGAACCGTCCTTGAAAGTGATGTAAAGAACACCATGGAGCTCGATAAAGATCCAACGACTAGACAAAGTTCCATTATCTCATAATTTCTTTGGCGGACGTGACTGCCTGACAGAATGGCAGATGTACAGATTGTGGATCATGAGATCATGTAACACCACAGTCACATGCACTAAATTATTTGGTACAATAGGTATTGTAAACTGCTTGTATTCTTCTGTTCCTCATCTTATAGCACACCATTATGTACATTGAAAATAATAGTTAATAATAATTAACTGTTTTGTCGTTACGAGAGCGAAGAATGTAAAAACTGGTCCTGTGTGTTTAAGTAACTACCTATTTACTACAAATAAAATGAAGAATTCTTTGTTTTTAGATTTTATACAGAATACATATCTACATTATATTGTGCATGCGACCCCAATCTTATTTAATTAAGGGTACAAAGTAAAGCTAGCCTAACTATGAGACTCAATCAATTATACTAGTCGTACAGTAATCTTTTGGTCAATAAGCAGAATTGTTTTGCACTGCAGTCTGTGCATCCACGGACAATCTAAAGCTAAGCATTCTTGTTATCTTTCATCCTGATAACTAACCAAAGAAAAAGACTTTAGCTTTTTGGCTGATCTGATTGATCAAATCCTGTGCATTTAACGTTGTCACCAGTGTATTTCAGGATAGAACAGGATGTCTACTTGACAAGGCTAGGCAATTATTTTTACTATGGCACCTAACACAACATCCTTATGTGGGTCTTTCCCTTATGCACATATTTGCGTATGATGCATTTTTATGCTGTAGCATTAATTCACTGGAAACCACACTTGCTCCAGCATGACAGTGGCCAAGGCACGAAGCGAGCTTCATAAACTTGTAGGGTTTACAAAGAGATGCAATTTACAAATTTGTTTACAAAGAGACAAATTACCTACTCAAAATTTTCCAAGTCAGTAAATTAAATACATAAAAAAAAATTATACTATGAAGTACCTTATTCAGAATAAAGTTTCACAGAAGCTTTTAACTTAAATTTCTGTTTGGCAGAAATCACCTGCTCACAGTTAATGCCTGCAACATTGATCAGAATATTCTGTTTAGACTCATTTCAAAATATACAAATGAGAAGCATGGGCAGATATGGACACAAAAATGATACAATAATCTTTCTAATAATTCTGTTAATTATACAATCATTAAAAATTAAGAGTAAAATTCAAATTTGTAGCTACCAGGATGTGAAATTGTATTATTTATTCATGAAAATATTGCTCTGAAACCTAGAGGTTAATTACTGGGCACATGCCAATGTATGAATCATTGTATTCAATTCAATTCAATTGTATTTATATAGAGCTTTTAACAATGGTCATTCTCAAAGCAGCTTCACAAAAATGAAAGAAATTAAAAAGATTTTTTTTTTTGCGTGTATGTGTGAAAAAAAAATGTGTCTAGATAATAATGAGATGAATTAATGATGAATGAAATGTCTCTGATGAGCAAGCCAAGGGTGACGGCGACAGTGGCAAGGAA
>JAQQZT010000002.1:6793621-6807857 GCA_030068275.1 Clarias platycephalus
GGGTGTGTGTGTGTGTGTGTGTGTGTGTGTGTGTGTGTGTGTGTGTGTGTGTGTGTGTGTGTTTGGATGTGGGTAGGTGTGTGTGGGAGGTGTAAGCCTAGCAAATCAAAAAAATCAATCCCTGAATGCATCAGACTGTTTTTACGATGTTGCATCTGTGTGTATACAGACACACACACACACACACACACATATACACACACACTCCCTTATTTTTCCACCCCGGTGTCTCTAAAATGATCTAAGCCCGGAGTGTTTAAGCCGATCCTCATGGCTTTCTTCCTGGTACTCCAACTCACCCACATGTACACACACACACACACACACACAGACAGAAGAGACAAGAACGTAGACTGTGCAGTCATCATAATGATTGTAATCAGGTTGTTGTACGGTGCTTGAGTACCTGGCACAGGTATGATGGTCTCGCAGATGAACAAAAATGCAGTTCATCAGCATGTGTGTGTGTGTGTGTGTGTGTGTGTGTGTGTACTTTTCTAAATGCAGTATATCTCCCTGGACAGACTTAAACAGTCTCTGCTAAACATTTGTATATTTAGTAGCAGTGTACCCAGATGTTTTTTTTTTTTTTTTTTTTATGCACCAGAAATATCTCATATGGACTTTCAGGGGACTAAAAAAAAACCCTGAGGCGAGTTGAAATATGGTGAACGAGACAGTTCACTTAGTGATGTCCAAAATGATTCTTTTTGAAGTGATTTGAGTCATTTAGTTTAATACAGTAGAAGGATAGAAATAATTGACTTGCTGGATTGCGCAATCTTTTTTAAGAGCGACAGAGAGAGAGAAAGAGAGATAATTATCTTTTATAGACTTGTCTATAGTCTAGTATAGAAAGATTTATTACCACTTTTATTACCACTGTATTGTTTTATGTCTTATATTCATGTTTTTTTTTTTAAAAACTGCATCCATGTGCGGTGGTGAACGTGTGTGTTTTGTGATTGTGTCTATAATCATGTGTAATCTACATTTATTATATCTATATATCTGTATATCTGTATATCTAATATAGGTATATACTTCAGACCATTACTTTCCCATATGTTTATGTTTACCTCCATTGATATATCTTTTTCACCTTTGCGTGTGCTTCGAACAGAGTGATACCCTCAGCTCTCAGCTGTCACAGCGCTAGTTTGTAGCGTCACATGAAAGACACAGAGATCTCGAACACAAAAGCCTTTAACTTTATACACACTTCATATTTATGTTTCATTCTTGGTTCGTGCACACAAAGTCACTTTAATAATAATTCACTTTCCTGCATATTTGCACAAACCCCCCCCCCCCCCCACCCCCAGTCATTTGTCTTTATTTATACAAAAAGTTTTTTTTTCTATATTTTTATTGCACATAATATTTGTTTTTTTTATTTCTACAGAAATATTTTTACTCTCTTTTTACCTAGCTAAATTTTTTTTTTTTTTTTTTTCTACTGTATTTCTTTTTTATTCATATTTATTTATTATAAATAATCTTTTACTTTTAAGGTCACGGGCGGTCGTCTAAGCATTTCACTGCATATCGTACTGTGTGTGTCTGTGTACAGTATGTGACAAATAAAACTTGAATTTGACCATATGTGTTCTGATGAGTTTATTTAGCGATAAACATCCTTGGAATTATCTCACTTTTTTATTGGTCTTAAATTTCATCCTGTGTTGTTATTCATCGTTTTGCTGGATTAACCATTCTTTATAGCATTATTAAGATATAATTTCGATCTATGCCCTGCGATGGATTGGCACCCTGTCCAGGGTGTACCCTGCCTCGTGCCCGAAGTCTCCTGGGATAGGCTCCAGGTCGCCCGCGACCCTGAATATAGGATAAAGCGGTATAGAAAATGAATGAATGAATGAATGAATTTCGATCTATTCAAAAGATGCATCATGGATGTGTGTGTGAAAAGGGTTGAATGGGAAAGTGTATGCTGCGGTATTACTGTACGCACCTGTTAATTATTGAATTCAGGTGTTTCAATCAGGTCCCTGATCCCTAGTGAATGATACAGCAAACCAAGACATCTTCTACACTTCTGTGGCAACCGTTTGGTGAAGGCCCTTTTCTATTCCAACATGACTGTGCCCCAGTGCACAAAGCAAGGACTATAAAGACATGGTTTTGATTAGTTCAGTGTGGAAGAACTTGACTGGCCCCAACACAGTCCCGAGTCCCGACCTCAACCTCATCGAGCACCTTTGGGATGAACTGGAACGGAGATTGCGAGCCAGGCCTTCTCGTCCAACATCAGTGTCCGACCTCATAAATGCTCTACAGAAACACTCCAAAATCTTGTGGACGGCCTTCCGGGAAGAGTGTTACAAGTATATCTGCAAAACGAGGAGCGACTCCATATTGACGTATATGTATTTCATTGCAGGTTTACTTTTGTCCATACAGTGATGGATCCGATGCAGTTTTAAAACCTGGGAGAATAGTGCTGTGTTATCCACTTTGTGGAAGAAATGTGGTCAGGAAAAAAAAAGAATCACGAACAATCAGAGAACAAAGTAGAAATCAGAGCTATGTTTCACAGTGAAAGTAAGAGCACTTCCATACATGTGCACAATGTAATGACTCAGAAACAAAAAGCCTTTAATTTGCTAGGAAGCAAAAACTTTGGAATTTAGAACAATGGAAAAAGGTAATGTGGCCTGATGAGTCCAGATTGGGCCTACTCCAGAGTGATGGGCGTGGCGGGGGAAGAATTCAATTCAGTTCAATTCAATTTTATTTGTATAGCGCTTTTAACAATTGTCATTGTCGCAAAGCAGCTTTACACAATCAAAGAATTATTTAAGTTTGTATGGAATGTGAATGTGTATGGATCAAAATGGTCAGATTGTCCCTGATGATCAAGCCGAGGGCGACAGTGGCAAGGAAAAACTCCCTGAGATGGCAATAGGAAGAAACCTGGAGAGGAACCGGACTCAACAGGGAACCCATCCTCATCTGGGTGAAACGGAAAGCAGGAATTGATCTGCATTTATACAGTGTGTTAGGTGGCAGGCAGTTCAGCATAACAGTTGATGTTAATTGATGTTAATATGGAGTCCAGGTAGTTTATTGGAGGCTCAGGTAGACTTGTAGGATGTACCAGTCCTGAACTATCGAGCGACTGCAGCCAAGTCAAGTCCTCAGAGAAGCAGCTGTCAACATCAGTCGAGGCCAGAACCGTCTTCATGGTAGAGTGAAACTACAGTATGCACCCCATCATATAATATAGTGTCCACTGTACAAGCCTCTGGAGGCGGTGTTATGATCTGGGGTTTCTTCAGTTGGTCAAGTCTAGGCTCAGCAACGTCAAGTCAGCTGACGACCTGACTGTACTAAATGACCAGGTTATCACATCTATGGAGTTTTTCTTCCCTGATGGCATGGGCATAATCCAAGACTCAAATAGTGAAAGAGTGTATCCAAGAGTATGAGGAATCATTTTAACACATGAGCCAGACACCCTGTTTTTTGGGGTATTCAAAACTAAAGGTGGTCAAATGAAATATTCGAGTGTGGGACTCTTTTCTTGGCCTGACGTGGTAGTTACAATAATGAAATCTAATTATAAGATTTATACAGTGTGTTATGAAAGATAGTACACATGTAATAGTTGTGTCAAACTGTATAAAAATCACGAGTTAAAATGATGTGTTACTCTGTGGCGGCACGTCAAGTCTTTCGAAGCTGCTAGAATAAATATTTGTACGTGTCATTTTCTATACTGGCAGGACATGATGTTAGGGGTATGAACATCGAATGTCCTTATCACGGTATGAAGAGTACTGTAAATATACAAAAGAAATAGGTTTGTGGGAAGCACCTGTCCCAAATCAGATCGGCACTCACGGGAACGTTGCTTTTTGCCGCTTGACTCACTGACATAAACACAGAAACATCTGTTTATACACAAGCCCAAACCATATAACCCACCAGGACTTTCCACACCACACACACACACTCGCTCATACAAAGGCTTTGAGAGCAGCTTGTGCTTACATCATGTATCCCAACACGCTCTGTAATCCTAATATGACGGAAACCCCCCCCCCCCATCTGGACCGGTGACATCACCTCAGTGGCGGAAGTGATTAGTGTGTGACAGCACGCAGAAAGTGTGATGACACTGATTCGTTCTGCTTAATATGAATGACTGCAGCCCTCTAGTGTAGCAAACTGATTTATTACATCCTTACTTATTTATTACATCCTGATTGTCATCGATGGCACGGCAAACATCGAGCAGCGTTCGGCGGCGCCTGCGATTTCCCTCCAGTGCAGTGGAAGCATGACCTGAATTTGATGCAGGATGATAGGGCGAAGGTAAACTCCACTCGAAATGGGAAAAAACGAGACATAATCCGGCATGAAAGCCGGGGTCAGTGAGGTTTAGTCAAATCACCTGCCCTGCGATAAAACTGGCGAGGGTTGTGCACCTTACTTAAACCTTAAACCTGCTGTAAAAATGACATGACTTAGATTTTAAAAAAGCAAAGCTGCATGCCTAGCATAACTCCCCATGCTTAATGTCAACATTTGTTTTGTTTAGGTTTGTTGTTTTTTTTTTTTTCTCTTGAACTCATGTCTAGCCTCTTTCTCAACAGAGACAGTGCAGACGCAAGGAAATAACAGACTGGCTTTAAATTCCGTTGAACATTACGGCATGCTATTTGTCTACTATATTTGTGATCTGTATGTATTTATACAGTTACTCCATAGACTACAGTGCATACTATATATTGTAGTGTGAGCTAGACCACGTCCCTAGTTAAGGACTACAATACAGTACATATGTGTAATGTCAGTAACCTTTGTTCAGGGTTTTAATGCATCCCAGTCCGATCCTACTGTAGATGAAAGAATACCCTCATGTGATGAGATTCCAGAACATCGCAAGGGCCAATCCAACGTGATCATCTGTTGTTCACACGTGAGGTTGATGTGGGAAAAGCAGGTAAACGTTTCACCATACGGTACTATGACCTGAAACTTTATGTAACCATGTACTGAAAATAAAAAATACATAAAATGCATTCCTAAGAAGATGATGATGATGACGATGATGATGATGATGATGATGATGATGATGATGATGCACACCTATTCACACACACTCACACATATGCATACATTACAGCACAATAAAATGTTATTTTTGAATATCTCAACTTGTTAGGAAGCTGGGGTCAGTGTGTAGGGTCAGCCATGACACAGAATTGTGGCAGCTTGGTGGTGCTGGGATTTGAACCCTTGACCTTATAATCAGAGCTTTAACCACTGGACCAGACCGCTCTTGCTCAAACCAAATTAAAAGTAAAATGCGCAGAGATGCTTTACCTTAGTATGAACATCAGTACTGTGTCAAATCTTCCTTATTAACCCGAATTAACATATATTTCACTTGCATTAACCTGCATATGTGATTTGATTTGCAGATGTTATTTCCTTTTTTTATGTAATAGGCAAGGAACTAACTATTGACTATTAGCTACTATTGACTATTAGCGTCTGAGCTACAACTAAAAAGTCTCAATGTTTATTCATTCATTAGATTTCTATAACACTTATGGTGTAGAAGGTCGCAGGAAGCCTTAATCCTATCCCAGGAGACTTTCAGCATGAGTCGGGATACACCCTGGACAGGGTGGCAGTCCGGCGCATTACACATCCAGGCACACGCTTACTTTGGAAATGTCAATTATTCTAACCTGCATGACTTTGGGATAAAAACCAGTCACGGTAAGAACATGCCAACCCAGCAGATGTTAACCTGAGACGGGAATCGAACCCTCGACCCTGGAGGTGCGAGGACACACTGCTACTATGCCATAGTGTCACCCTTCGATAGGTCTCGTTGAATTTAGGATATTTTTACGTTAAAGTTTGTAATAATATGCATATACTGTACAAATGAATGTTTTTGTTCGTTTGTAGAGAAAAAATACAACGTATTCAGTTTCAATACTTGCACTAATCTAAACTAAAATGTACTTAATTAAAGTAGCAGAGCAGTTACTCGAGTATTTTCCACCCCTGCAAACAATTCCATGTCAAAAACACACAAAAAAAAAACATGAAAAGCCCAAATATGAAACATGCCTGACAACCACATGTGTGTAATTGACATGTGGAGTTCATGTTACTGTTGTATAAGTACTTCCAGGTTCAAAAAAAAAAAAAAAAAAAGAAGCAGCGTTTCTCCTTCCAATCAATCTCTTTAAAAGAGAGCAAAGCGTTGAGTTGAGCCTCGGCTTTCTCTGCTTGATGAGATGTTGTCTCACTCAGACATCGCACATTATTACTGCATTAATTCGAGAGTGTGCCGGGCGCAGGAGTTCTCACACAGCTGCCTGTGTCGCAGCCGCTCCACGAAGCGCGGTAATTGCCGGTCTTTCATGTGTCCCTCTTCACACACACACACACACACACACATATACACACAAACACATCAAAGAAAGCAGAGCCGCAATTAGTGAGCAACCAGGATGGTCGCGCGTGCACCACTACATTGTTCTAACTGTGTACTGCGTACAGGGCAGCACAACACCACCACCACCACCACCACCACCACTACGACCACTACCACAGAAATAACACACCAAAATGGCCACACTGGACCTTACACATTTCGCTAACTCGCTCGTTTTCTGGGTGCAAATAGACAGCTGAGGTCTTCATAAGGACCCGGTTCTCACATTTACTGTACGCATATGGGAAATATATTTAAAGTGTCTTACGCTTCCTGTAACATGGATTTATCCTTCTAGACGAGAGCTGTGGAAAATAAGTAGGAAGAAATTTTCTGTCCTTGATGCTATCACTGGGTAACTGGTAGAAGAGTGTGATGTGTTTGGCAGACGGATTTAACCAGTCACGGATTTTTACAAGCATTCTACACACTCTCAGTTGGCGCCTTAAAATGTCCTGTTCAACCTCATCCGAGTTACGTGTCAATTCAACTGTCTGGTGTTGTTAGTTTAGCTGCAGTACTGTAAGCCTCATGTTGCAGAACTAACCAGATTACTTAATAGCAATATTCACTCTCGCTCATCGTCTATACTGTTTTATCCTGTATTCAGGGTCGCGGGGGGCCTGGAGCCTATCCCAGGAGGCTTAGGGCACAACGCGGGGTGCCAATCCATCACACACACACTACGGGTAATTTGGGAACACCAAGTAGCCTAATCTCTAAATGTCTTTGGACTGTGGGAGGAAACCGGAGTACCCAGAGGAAACCCACCAAGCACGGGGAGAACATGCAAACTCCAGCCTGGAGCCTGACTGGGAATCAAACCCGGATCCTGGAGGTGCAAGGCGACAGCGCTAACCACTACACCACCGTGCCGCCTTGATAGCAAGATTTTCATTTTGAAATTAATTTCTAATTTAAACCAACAACCAAATAAGGAGACGGCCTACTTGTATCCCACTCACTCATCATCCATACCACTTTATCCTGGGTACAATCCATCGCATACACACTGTACACGCACACTTTGACTAATTTGGGAATGCCAATCAACCTAATCTGCATATCTTTGGACTGTGGGAGGAAACCCACCAAGCACATGGAGAACATGCACACACACATATGCAAGTATGACCCTGGAGGATCAAGGCTACAATGCGAGTCACCAAGCCATCGTACCACCTCCTGTATCTCAGTGCTGTGCAAATACAGTATGTTTCCCAAAAATGGATTAGCCAGCCAATTAAACGCATGGCTGACACTGTACCATGCAGACACCGGAGTTTAAAACCAGACTGTCTGGTCCCGAATTAGTCACCCGATAACCCAACACCAAATGTTTGGAGTCGAATTACATAATTTTGTCAACGCTTCCAAAAGGCAGACTTGGAGACCATGAGGGTCATCAATTCATCTAACTCTCTAAACATAAATTTTTGTTCCTGCCGTTTCAGTGGAACCATCAAGAATACCCCCTTCAGGTGTGTAGGATGTGTCTTTTGCTTGGAAGGGTGCCAGTGTATGGTACCTTTAATTATCATTTAAAGTGTATCAATGAACCCAAAACTCAAACGAGGCCTGCATCATTATACCCACGTTATGGGACACTTCCACTCACACGTGTGTATGTATTTATCTGTGGTATATGTACAGTGCACATGTCTGGGTACTCCCACCAAACAAATAAAGCAGTGTGTTAATGTGCTCGGGTTTGGCCAGAAAAGGAAAGTCTCCACAGCAACTAAGGCTTCCAGGGAGATGAAGCATAAAACAAACCATAGCTGAGCTGAATAGCACACGACCCTCTATTCATTCAGCTGCACAATACATCCGCCCTGACCTGATACCAGACACCAAACAAGCGCACATATACAGTATATATATATATATAAATACACACAGACAAAGTACAAACTTGTCCTAATGACTGACCCTTGATGACAGACGCAGTAAAAGGCGACAACGTCACCTCACCATCCACGGGCGAGCAGTTACAAACGACTCTGCTGACACCTACAGTAGACGCAGGGCTACACTCTTCAATCTTCAGCTCTAATGGACTGTTCTGTGGTTGCACGGATTTAGTCCGGTTAAACGTGTAGGTCGGGTGGGAAGAACTGAGACTCAGAGTGTCAGTGTGGCTTGTGTAAATACTCAAATGCACACAGCCACCCCTGTACGCCGGCTATTTTACCCCTTTGATACACATCCTGTATTAGACTCTGATGTTACTGTATCAGTGTCTACAGAAATGCAATGGAAGTCTTGATTCGGATTGTTCAGAAGGCATCGATTCACAGGTTTATGTTAAGAGGCTTGTTCTAATGCATCATCATTTCTATTTTATAAAAATATTATTTGCCGTTGCTTGAGAGGCAGATGCTCCATATCTTCATGAGATAAAAAAAAAAAAAGCAACATGACAAGCTACATTATTTATTATTATCTAAATAAGGAGAAAAAACGAGAGGCTGATGAGGGAACATCTGTGCACACCTGTAACATCTGTTTACAAGTGAACTAATTTGTCTCACAGATGACAGATGTTACAAAATATTAAATATAACTGTGAACAGATAAAACAATGACATTAATCTTCAATTAAATAATAATTGTTAGTGTTGGTGACGTATTATGTTATAAAAGGAATAAGGAAGAAAAGGGAAAAATAATTATATATATTGGCTTGCTATTCAGGTTGGACTAAAGACAAAAATTTAAGTTGAAATGCCCGAATTGGGGAAAATCATTGTCTCAGGCACCTAAGGCTCTAGGTCGTTGATCCAGGTTCAAGCCCCGCTGTCGGATGGTTGCCACACCCCATACTACCCAGTCACTGCATGTAGTGTCCGTTTAAAGCCCAGTTAGAAAAATGGGACAATATTACCTGTGCAATATTATATGCGGATCGGATGGACCACTTTGGCGACCCTTTGATGGGAGCCGCTCAAAAGAAAGTTTCATTGCCCTAGCGACCAGGATATACATTAAAAATATAGAGTACACCAATCAGCCATAACATTATCACAGTAACAGTAAATTGATTATCAGCAAACTGGAGACAGGATCATGGGCACCCAAGACTTACATGTGGGGTCCAATGGCCAGCCCACTCGCTCTGACCCCACAGAAAAGCCAATGCAGCAATGTACTGTAGCAAAGTCAATGATGTCCATGAAAGAAAGGCACCAGAACACCGAATGTACCACAGCTTGCCACGCACAGAGCCCAAGACCTCTGACTCGGCTTCCAAACTGCCCAGATTCCTATCCAATCGAGCACCCATGAGATGTGGAACTCTGATCCATGAAGACCCCAATTCACAACCCACAGCACCCAAAGGATCTGGTCAGAGGGGAACCTACACAATACTGAGTTTATGTTGTAATGTTATGGCTGATTGGTGTCTATAGAATATTTAAATAATTTAGAATACATTTGAAAATATTAAAAAGTTATGCAAATGCATGGAGGATACATGTGATATGTCACTAGAGCAGACGTTGAGCATCTTCTGACACTTTTCATAATCTCCAATCTGTACATCTATTATTTCATTGTGAAGTCTTATATTTAACTGTGACAATTAAAATAAATACAGGCAATACTTGTGTAAGATTTTCTAGTGCTCCCGGAGAGCAACAGAAATCCATGTACTGTATACCTGAATGGACGTGTATTCCTTTTGCCTTTGTTCTGTCAAACCATTACCTTCATCTCCCCTTATGCATTAAAACGTCTGCCTCTCTTTCAGTTAGATTGCACTTATATACAGCATGTATGCTGTAAAACTGTGCCCTGGAATGAAGCAGGGTTGATGGGACAAAGTGATGACGACTCAGACCGTACTGTACTGTAGGTAGACTGGGAGGTTTAGGGTTAGAAGGGTTGTCTCAGGATAATTGGGATCACAGAGGTTCGGTCTAAACAGTTGAGTATTATGTAAAAGCAAAATGCCTACACAGACAAGCTTAGTGATATGGATCAGTTTGGAAGGCAATGACATTTTCTAGAATGATACCATGTGCTGAAGACGCCTAACGCCGCTACCTTCCAGACGAGATGAAAACAAAGATTATTTAGAAATAGCACCTAATGGTGCTATTAATAATGATGTAGTGGGTACTCAAGCCATGCCTTTCGGACTTAAGTGGGAAGTCCAGATTTGGGAAATGTACCAGTATTCATTATTCAAGTGAAAGTGAAATGACTCATCGCAATAAATATACAGTCGTTTAAGCATCGCTTTGGGTTCCTTACACTCAAGAGAAGTAAGAAATATAGAAAATATCTATTGAGTGTCAAAGTGTCAAATTAAAAATAAAGCAAAATACCACAGACTGACCTTTAATAAGTGCGAACAAACCAGAGAGATGCTGGAAAGCATTAGCTAAGTTTAACTAGCAGAATTCAATCTATTTAAATAAGTCAGAGAACATTAAACTAGGAGAACCCATGATCAAAACACAGGTGATGGTCATAACCAGAAAGTGTACCTTTACTCAAAGCTCAGAAACAATACGGCTGTAATGAACTCTGGACAGCTATACGCCCAAAACAAATGTGTAATGAAAAAACATGTTGATGCTATAATTTACTACATCAGTTGTTTAAAATGCTATTGCATGTGCATGAGATACCATTCCCTTTGATATTTTTGTAAGCAGAAGATACATTTCATCCTCACTTTTTGGGTTTATTAATGCACACGTGATTCAGCTTGTTCCCACATATTGGGTGATTCATGTGCACCAGAAGTGTATATAGAGATATTTGTGGCAGTTTTTGTGTAAGGTCTAGCTGTGATGGTTCCACAACCATAACTGTCGGTTACTGATAACTGGTAGAAGATCAAAGCCCAATTACAATGGACCAGGATTTTGATGCACTCACAACAAAGGTTCACTAGTTTATGGATTCCATCAAGGCTAAATGATGGGACTCCCTGTCTCATGTGAAATTCTGACCTCTCAGGAACTACTTTATTGGCCCACACATGAGGAACCCACTTGGAGCGAGGTCAGGACTGGACTGTCTGGAGGGTGGTGCGAAAGTCCAATTCTTGTAATGTGCAAGTGGAGCGGTGGGCAGTTTGAGGTTGTATCTTGTCCTGCAAAACCAGAAAGGCTTTGGTGATCAAACCAGTCTGTTTTGTTTTTTTCTTTTCCGGAGAGCATTCCACACATTGAATGTTCATGGGAATGACTGCAGTGGGCTCCGAGCCATCATTCACAGACCGACAGCCTTCTTTAAAACATTTGCACCATTCGAATGTTTTACTTGAGTTAATACCGTGCTTAAAGTCTTTTGTAAAGGTCAACCTTCATTCTTGAGAAATTCCATCACAAGTTCACCTTTGACTCAACACTCATTTGCAATGTCCTAAAAAGCTGTCATTCAAACACATCATCTTGAGGGGAAAAAAAAGGTCCAGTTGCTGCCTAATATATTCCACCCACCTCCAGCCGCCATTGTAACGAGATATTGAAAGTGTCGCTACTGTGAGAAGGGCCAGATTGTGATGGCTAGACAACTTGGTCCGAGTATTTCCAAAATTGCTGCTCTTGTGGGATGTTCCCAGGGTTCAGTGGTCAGGACGTACCAAAAGTGATCCAAGGAAGGAAAACCGGTGAACTGGCGAAACATGGGAAGCAAAGGCTGGCGAATCCAATAGAAGTGCTAATGTAGTCAAAAGGGTAAAACTGGTTCCAGTAGAAAGGTGTCAGAAGACGGGGGTCCTTACTGTTATGGGTGGTGGTGTGGGTCATAATGTTATGGCTGATCAGTGTATTCAGACACTCCAGTTAGAACTATGGTGAAAAGTCTTGTCGTTCATTACGGTAGTCACTCGGTGGTGTGGGATAACGAATACAAGTGTCACACAACATGCTGGACCGGAGTGCTATTAGAGATGCATGAGCGTGGCGCTAATGAAGGGTGGAGAGGAGGAGACTACGACGTCTGGATCCAGTCTAAGAACCAAACCCAGATCTCACCGCAGACTCACTCGGGCCAGACTAAAGCACCACAAGTTATAAAACAACTGCCAGTGTTTATAAAGAGCCCTTGAGGTTTTTTTTTTTTTTTCTTCTTTTTAAAAAACTGTCATCTTTTTGTATTACTGTAGGTTTTTAAAATGAGCTCCATTTGTGCCGCTACAACAATTTATGCTTTAGTGGTTTCATAACATATTAATAAGATGTTTAACCAGCAAGACATGAATCTTGTTGAATTCCCAAGTGGGATATTGAAAAAACAAAAAAAAACAAAAGCCATTTAAACACATTGAAAAGACACACTGGCCTGGTAGCAGGAAAGTACGTACAGCAAGTGTTATATTATATTATTATGTTAGTTTATGATCCAAAAATTATTTTTTAAATCGCTAGACTATAAACCAGGCTGTTATTGCGATCCGATCAATGTACTCAGAGTAAAACATATTCACCATAATTTCAGAAATAAATAAATAAACAAACAAACAAACAAACAAACAAACAAACACCAACCAGACGATCATTTCTGTATCCGGTAAACGGTGGGGCTTTCAACTCCTCGAGCGATGCAGAATTGTTCTGAAAGTTGTCCTAATCATTTTCCAATGACAGCCATAATCAGGGTCATTTTTAACAGCGAGAGCGAGACACCTGCAAACCTGCTCTCTCACAGCTGAGACCTGCTGTCAGACTTCTGATTATATGATACGTCAATCAGACGGCTCGTTCGCTCTGTCTCGCTTGCACTTTTTTCTCACACACACGCTCACACATGCACACATGTTTAACTGTCCTTATGAAGACCGTCCATATACTGTACAACACAACTGAGGGGTGTTCACGTCAAACCGGGACATTTTTCATGCAAACTGAAATTGACATTTACAGAAGACTTCAAGCACAGTACAATTATGAGTTTTAAAGAAGGCTGTACGTCCGTGAATGACGATCCTGGCCGAGGAGCCCACTGCAGTTGTTCTTGTGAGCATTCAGCGAGTGGAACGCCTGATCCTTAAAAATCTACTTGTAGCCAACTTGTGCAAGAGACGTATCTGTCTGTGGGAAGTGTACACACCATCATTCACCAACACCACTTGCAGATTACAGGAACTCAGCTGGGAACTATTGCCACATTCCCCCATACAGTCCTGAACTCACTCCAAGCCATTTCTACATGTTTGGGCTGTTAAAGGAGTTCCTGGGAGGCCGGGGTTTCAGACGTAAAGCAGGAAGTACTGTACGATCATGGCTGTGCTGTACTGAGAAAACTTTCTACCTTGATGGTATCTAAGCACTAGTGAAACACTGGGATAAGTGCAGTAGTGTAGCAGGGGATTATATAGAGAAATAAAGTGAGTTTTTATTCTCAGAACTGTCTTCTGACCTTCAGAGCTGACATTCTGTCAGTTATGTATAAACTCTAAACATAAAGTGTTGTGTGTGAAAGTCCTGGAGGTTAACGGGATCTGAAGCATTCAAACCAGCTTGACTAACACCAGTATGTACAGTATGTCATGGTTACAGTCACTGGGCTCAATCTTTCATCTGATGATTTGATGTAAACATGAACTGAAAAACACGATCTGTATCTATATCGTTTAGTGCCGCTACCACATGACTGGCTGATTATACAGGGTACAGTATGTGCTTTTTTGATTATTAATAGAAATCTGATTATGGATGGATGGATGGATGGATAGATAGATAGATAGATAGATAGATAGATAGATAGATAGATAGATAGATAGATAGA
>JAQQZT010000002.1:6836285-6856001 GCA_030068275.1 Clarias platycephalus
TGTGTGTGTGTGTGTGTGTGTGTGTGTGTGTGTGTGTGTGTGTGTGTGTGTGTGTGTGTGTGTGTGTGCGCGTATGAAAGAGAGTAAGGCTTAGAACAATATCTATGTCTCGATGTAGGGTTGGTTAAACGATTTCCCCAGATGTACAAGCGTCTGAAATGTAGACTTCGGATACCCCGTGTCTGATTACTTTTGGACATAATTGTGTAAAGTAGCATCAGCATCAGTTTTGAGCAAATGGACCCATTTGGTCAGTTACATCAGATTGTCCAGTACTGCTGTTCTTCCTTCTGATCGCTCAGAAGGTGTTGATTCATTTTTCAAGGCAATAGTTTTGACAGCATGGTTTATATTAAACAGATTTGAATGTAATAATCGATGTGTTGTTTGTTTTTTTGTTTGAGTTTTTTTCAGGGCGCTGTTTATGTAGGATTATTGGGAGTAGTTTCCAGTGTCAGCGCTTTGTAATAGTTAGCAGTAAATCTCTACACTGGAACGTCTGGGTAACACGGCACGGTGCATTTTTATTTACTTCAATGATGAGCAGAAGGAGAGGCTGGTGTGGGGAAATTGGCTAAAATCCCAGAGGATGTTTAAACACTGTATATAAACTGGAGATCTAACGTCATTGGTACGGTATTTCCTAAATAAACTATTTAATGAAGAAAAGGGCTTCAAGCTCAACAACGCTCCCATCCATAATGATGGAGTTGGTCATCTTAAAAAAAAAATTTTAAAAAAAATTTTTTTTAAGGTACCCAAGTGGCAAACTCCCAGAAAAGTGCACTAATTGATCACAATATTAATATCAATATAATATACACTATTGTTGTTAGACACCTTTATGGGTTCATTAGATGGTCATGAGTTCGCAGCTTCGTAAAGGGATCTGCTTGGAACATTAATGGAGAAACGTTGCTGTAGGACGACCCGATTAAAAATTGATGTTTCTTCCCTCTTTTTTTCTCTCAGAGTGTAAAACCCACTCTCTGAGTCTCTTGGCACTTGATTTATTCATACATGTGAATAAATAACTCAAAAAAATGTTATAGTACGGTATGCTTCATTTTGTATATTTACATGTGTATAACTTTTATTCTAGACAGTAGACAGGTGAAAGACATTAAGAGGCTGTATAACAATACTTGGAGACTTTATTAGTATACGTAATATGCATGAAGAATTAAAGTTCCAACTGTAATTCTACATAGACCACTTTATTAGATACCTTGCACTTGCTAGTACAGTACTGGGTTGGACCCCTATTGCCTTCGGAACTGGCCTAATGGTATATGTGGAACAAGGTGCTGGAAACATTCCTTAGAAATGGTGATCCGTATTGACACGACAGAATCACGCAGTTGGTCACCTACAGATTTGTCAATGCAAATCCATGGTGCAAATCTCCCGTTCCAGCACATCCCAAAGGTGCTCTACTAGATTAACATCTGGTGAATGTGGAGGCCATTTGAGTACACCGAATGAGATCACTGTTTGGGGTGATTTTAGCTTTGTGGCATGGCGTGTTTTATTGTGGGCATAAAGTGACGGATGACGCCAACAGTATTCAGGTAGGCTGTGGCATTTTAATGATGTTGAGTTGATACTAAGGGGCCCAAAGTGTGCCAAGAAAATAACACCATGTCATACTTTCAGGTTGTTTATGCCAAATTCTGATCCTAGCATCTGAATATCGCAGGAGAAACTGAGACTCATCAGACCAGGCAGTGTTGAGAGGCATGAGTGGCTCAGTGGTTAAGGCCCTGGATTATGGTTTGGAAGATCCCAGGTTCAAACCCCCATGACCACCAAATTCCTCCCCGTTGGGCCCTTGAGCACGGCCCTTAACTCTCAATTACTCAGATGCTCAGTATAATGAGCTAAAAATGTAAGTTGCTCTGGTTAAGGGCATCGGCCAATTGTGTAAATGTTTTTCCAATGTTCTATTGTCTAATTTTGGTGAGCCTAGGCAAATTGTAGCCTCAGTCTTCTGTTGTTATCTGACAGCAGCGGCACCCGGTGTGGTCTTCGGCTCCTGTAGCCCATCTGCTTCAAGATTCAACATGTTGCCCAGAGAACTGCCACTCAGTGGATATTTTTCTCTTTTTCAAACCAATCTCTGCAAATCCTAGAGATGGTTGTGTGTGAAAATCCCAGTAGATCATCACTTTCAGAAATACACAGACCGGTCCATCTGGCACCATCAATCACGCCACATTCAAAGTCACTTAAATCACTCTTTTTTTCACATTCTGATGCCCGGGTTCGACCTTCAGGAGATCGTCCTGACCATGTTTATTTGCCTAAATCATTGAATATTATTATGTTTACAAACATGTGAATAGGTGTACCTAATGTAGTGGCCGGTGACGAGTGTATATATTCATGCATTCATTTTAAAAGCCGTATGTAATATTATTCAGCTTTATGATATTACTCAACAGATACAAATAGGTAGCTCTAAACAGATACGAATATAGACTTTTGCTTTTCTGTAAAGCTTGCCAGAAGAGTTCACAGGTCATCTGGTTTAGATTTGAGTAAAACACTGGGACTGGGATTTTTTTACTTTCATGTGGGCATGAGCGAATATTCAGACATAAAGATTTATAAAAGTAAAGCCCACATGAAGTAAAAAAAAAAAAAAAATGTTGCATCTGTATACATACCATTAAAAGTACAGACAGGTGAAGGGAATACTATTGATTATCACCTGTTATACTGTATGGTTTCACCTTAAACTGTCTTTCTAGCTGTTCCTGATCGTTTTTTGTGCGGTCTAGCAGGAAGCAATATCCTGCTCAAAGTGGGCACTAAAATTATAGAGCACCATTGCCATGGAGAGGTGTAGTACAGTAGGTCAGCAGGAATGGTTAGGTAACTGGGGCTATGGCCTTCTTTCCTTTAGTGCATCTCTTCATAGATACCATCTACATGATGTAAAAAAAAAAAAAAAAGAATGCATAATTAATCAGACCAGGCTATCTTCTTCCAATGTCAAAAACTGACCTAAAATGGCCATGAGCATCAGGACCGGCTTGAACATACAACCCATGACAGGTGTCATTATAAAAAATCAGTGATCACTTCACCTATCAGTGGCTTTTGATCTGTGTCACATTTTGTTTCAAATTGTGTGTGTGTGTGTGTGTGTGTGTGTGTGTGTGTGTGTGTGTGTGTGTGTGTGTGTGTGTGTGTGTGTGTGTAATTGAGTCAGATATTAATTACCTAATCAAATCTTTATACACTCACTTCATTAAATCTCTCTAGGATTTTCAGATAGTTCCGTCCTTTTTCACATTTTTTTGCAGGATTGGTTCAGATGTAGCTGTTGTAACACCGTCCAATTATGCTGAGCCCTGTTCTCCGTTCTGAGCTCTCGGCCTTGGAGCCGGAGTACACAGAGGGTAAAGTATATGTTCATGAATGTACCTTCACATAACTTTCACAGTGCCTCAAACACACAATAATGCCACATTCATCATGTCTGATCAGAAGATTTATGCAGATGTCTAATATGAAGAGGACAAAAAAACAAAAAAAAACACCATGTGGTCATGTGGTCACACTTCAGTAGCTACTCATATGAGCAATCAAACCACAAACTCAAAGTGACAGCTTACAGTTGATTACTGTGGGTTAGGCCACATTGTAAAGAAAAAGAAAAGAAAAAGTACACTAATCATCAGCATCAGCATCATAATTGTATATTGTTATTATTATAATTATAATAATAATAATTATTATTATTATTATTATTATTATTATTATTGTTCTTGTTGTTGTTGTTATTATTATTATTATTAGTGACAGTTGTGGCAGTGTTCTTGTTATAACAACTGTAAAACTAATTCTTTTATATATTAAATTATAAGTAGTTTGGACAAAACACAAATAATAATTCCATCATATATAATAAAAACAAATATATTTATGTATTTATTACTTCATTTATTTATTCTATTATCTGTCGATAAGATGGAAAACTAAGACCCATGAAACCATAAATAAACCAGCTTAAGCAAGCAATTTTTAAAATGGAATTAAAGTATAAATAATAAGTTATAAACAGATGAGAAAGTATATTTTTTTGGCAAAAAATAAAATGCACTACTCTGTATTTGTGAGATTGATAAGGGCATTAAATTAGAATATGGAAGTACATTAATCAGACATATTTTTAACTGAATCTAAATGTGCATCTTAGAAAAAAAAACTTAAACTTAGTTAAAATGCAAAATATGGCAAATATTTCCTTATGTTTTATTAGAGTTGAATTACTACAATTGCCACAAACTAAACAAAAGCAATTCAATAATTCAATGCCTAAATCTTTCTTATAATAAACGTATTATTGCTCATTATCAGATCCTAATTCAGTTTAAATGGCTACTTTATTAAAGACAGGCAGACTTGAAGGGAAAGCCTGTTAATCCTACAGATAGAAGATTCATCACAGTGCTAATATTAACCGTCATACACTAATACATGTCACCTGCTAGATGTGAGGCATTAGACTGGAAGTGTCTGAGTAATAATTTTTTTGCCTTTCCAATCTAGAGTTGGTCTTCCCAGAAAAGCCTAAATATTATAACTTGTAAATGCAAAAAAAGTAAATGTAAAAGACTATTCAGTAACATAAGGCAAGGATCAGGATACAGAATATACAATACTTCTTAGAACACGCACACACACACTCCAGTGGAAGCTGGACTTCACAAAGTGTATGAGGATTAATTCTCCGTCTTAATTATTCGGGTTAATTCTTCTTATCGTAAGGAAGAAAGTGATGAGAGTGAGGTAGCGAGAAGGATTTAAAACCAAAGGGAAGAGGACCTCTGCTGGTGGGGATGAGGACTATCCTGATGACATTCAAGTTCACCTTAGAAAGAAAAAAGCTGCTTTTTAAGTGCTCATCTCTATTATTCTTAATGGTTTCAGTAGTTTTATGCATTAATTAACCACAGAACCATTTGTACAGATTGTGAAGTACGGCATCCATGAGGCAGAATTTCACCAATGGTGAAAAGTATTTAAATATACTTTAAAAATACTTAATCCACACTAACAAAGTATGAATTTCACTGCAGTAGAAAACACCATGACGGCACAGTGGCTTAGTGGTCAGCACTGTCGCCTTGCACCTCCAGGTTTCGGGTTTGATTCCCGCCTCGGGTCTGTGTGCATGGAGTTTGCATGTTCTTCTGTCCCCCGGTTTCCTCCCACAGACCTAGGACCAGCAGATTAGGCTGATTGGTGTTCCCAAATTGCCTGCAGTGTGTGAGTGTATGTGTGTCCTGCGATGGATTGGCACCCTGTCCAAGGTGGACCCCGCCTCGTGCCCTAAGTTTCCTGGGGATAGGCTCCAGGACCCCCCGGTGACCCTGTACACAGGATAAAGCAGTATACAGGGTACAGCCTAGACAGGCTGCCAGTCCCTCGCAGGGACACATACATTCTACAAGCATTCTACAACACTTAGCCTAAAGGGAAGAAACCAGAGCACCTGGAGGAAACCCACCAAGCACAGAACATGCAAACTCCAAGCACACAGATCTGAGGCAGGAATTGAACCTGGACCCTGGAGGTTTAAGGCGACAGTGCTTATTAATAAGCCACCATGCTGCCCATGTCAAACTATTCTAAAAGAACATACCACAAGAAAAACAATTAAGTCTAATCTAGGCGTCACATTTAAGCCAAAGGTTTTGCATATAGTTACTTTGCTATGGGCAAATCAGTTCATACATTTGTACGAATATGACTTTAAAGTCCAACCACATTTTGGGGACCGCTGTACATAATGCACACAATTATGTGTTTAAAAATGATTATGCACTGTACTTATTTTTTCTTGGATGCCCATGATCCTGTCACCTGTTTGCTAGTAAATAATTCATAATTAGTGTTAATATTACGTGGTTTTAATGTTTATATACTGTTATTTTGTGTTCCATTTAAACCCTGATTCAGCTGATGTCATCTCTACGGTGGAGTTTAGCCAATCAGGAGAGTTCCTGGCCACCGGGGACAAGGGGGGGAGAGTGGTCATCTTTCAAAGAGAACCTCAGGTAAGATTTACTCTGGACAAATTCTGTAATTCTGAATAAGTTACAGTACAACAAGGACCCATATGACATATTATAGTTATAAGATAAATCTCTCTCTCTCTCCCTTTGTCTTTTTTCCTTTTCTCTCAGGGGGAATATAATGTGTACAGCACATTTCAGAGCCATGAGCCCGAATTCGACTGCCTGAAGAGCTTAGAGATAGAGGAGAAAATCAATAAGATCCGTTGGTTACCTCAAATCAATTCCACCCACTTCCTTCTGACCACCAACGGTGATTAATACTCTGAACTTGATTAATCAGAGTCGTCTTTACTTCTTTACCAAATGCTTATACATACTGTACAGGTCATATCTAGCTTTAATTGAGTGTACGGTTTATTTAGCAACGTATATTTTTCAGATAAGACCATTAAGCTGTGGAAGGTGAGCGAGAGAGACAAGAGGCCTGAAGGTTACAACCTGAAAGATGAGGAGGGTCGGATGAAGGACATTTCCAGAATCACATCTCTTCAGGTGCAGTTCTATGCGAAGTTCTGATACAGTGGGGTCCACAAGTCTGTGACCATATTACCAAATGCGATTTTTTTTTTTCTTTCTTTATGGCCATTTAAAATTGGAAATGAACAGAGCATTTTGAAAATGAACATTCAATATTGTAAATATTCCATATTGTAGTATGCAAGATTCTGCACAATTTTCAGGTCCCTATTTAGATGTAAGCAAATGTGTGATATTGACCATGTTAACTGCTGCTTTGTGCAAGAGGTGTTCAAGTCAAACAGGGACTTTTGATTGGGCAGAATAACAAAACGCATTTATGCAAGTGAAAACGCTTTTCCCAGCGGTTCACTAGTTCACTAGTACCACCAAGGTTTTCTCAGTGTACCGAAGCCATGATGTGATTGCCTGCGTAATGTCTGAAACGCTGGCCTCTCATGAACTCCTTTAATGGCCCAAACATGTGGAAATGACTTGGAGCAAAAACTGGACCGTACAAATGTGCAAGTGATGTTTGCGGATGATCGTGTGTACAGTTCCCACAGACAGATGCGTCTCTTCAGTAAGCTGGAACACTTGCTGAATATTTACAGAAACCACCGCAGTGGGCTCCGAGCCAACTTGGCATTGATCGTCGAACCTTCTTTAAAACGTTTGAACAGTTCAAATATTTTACTGATAAGAGTCTAGTCACCGTCCTATGCTAGGAGTGTTCTGTAAATTGGTTTTACACCTCCATTCGTGAGAAATTTCATCCCCGTCCCCACTGGATTGAACGCCCCTTGTACAAAATATCCGATTTTTCTCATGTCTAGTGACGTCTACTGAAGCATATAACACTGATAGATTTGATCTAAAATGGATGTTTGTGGTCAGCATAAGTGCAGCCTGTCATTAAACCAAAAAGAAGATGTTCCAAATACAGTACTACAAAATTTTGAACTAAGTGTAAAACTTTCAAAGAAAGAACTTTTTACTCAAGTTGTTTTCAGTTATATAACTAGTAAACTATTCAATTAGGAAAGGGGCAAAATAGAAGCATTTTAAAAAGTGGCCTCAGACTTTTGGACCCCAACATATACTGTATACGCAATGACATTGTTTATTCCTAAAATATTGGCACCCTACAAAAATTTTGTATTGCCACAATACAAAAATGGGAAAAAGGACAAAAAGATGGATTTTTTTTTCTATGCACACTGGACACAATGACCTATTATGTTATTTTTTTATTTTTTTATTTTTTAGAAATCTTTCAGATGGGTCATTTTTAAAGTGGTACCAAAAGGTCACTTACATATAAATATTTAGAATTAATATAATATGAATATGTTTGGTGTTACAAATCCAAGTCCCCTGTTTTATTTAAGCTTCTTTTATGGACATATTGGTCTGTGATAGGGATAGCTTCGTGGTTAGCTAAGCTAGCTTAGTGTTTGGGGTAGCTGAGCGGTTAATGCGTCGGATTACTAATCAGGAGGTCCCCGATTCAAACCCCAGCACCACCAAGTTGCCCCTGTATGTGCCTATGGCTTAGTTCATGTGGAATTTAATTACACACTCATGAGTGCATTTTAAAAAATATCCAACGGCATCTGTTGAATTTTGGAATCAACTCAAATATTTACATGAAGTGCGCGTAATGAAGTTGTGAGATCGCGTTTAGTAAGTAAATTAAGTAGATTGCTCACTCATAAGCACCTATTAAAAAATGTATAGCGCCATCTGTTGTATTTTGAGATGAACTAATGTTTTTTTTCAAGGTCGATTTTTTTATGATATAAGGGCGTTTTCTATTTAAATTACAAAAGTATCATATCATCTCTTCCCGTGGCCCGATTGTGCTGAAACAAAGACTATATGTTACCTCAAGCTTGACCAAACACAGCTGTGAAAACCCCAGTCAAATTCTTTCAGTATTTTTTACGTGATGCGTTCACAAACAAACAGACCAACATGCAGATAAAAATTCCAAAAACCATCTTGATGTTTGACGTAAATATCTTCAATGTACAGATACGCCAACTTTACAAATGTATTATATGTATAGATGAGATAGATGTAAATTGCTCTGTATAAGGGTGTCTGCCAAATGCAGTAAACGTCTAGTTTTTTAATATTTTTATATATAAACATATTTCATGTGAAAAGATTACAGACTGAGAAGTTGCACACACCGGGATGGATATTGGATGCATGGATATTTTTACTCATGTTGCATGTTTGTACAGGTCCCCGTGTTACGGCCGATGGATCTGCTGGTGGAAGCGTCTCCGCGGCGTGTGTTTGCTAATGCTCATGCCTACCACATCAACTCTATCAGCATTAACAGTGACTGTGAGACTTACCTGTCAGCTGATGACTTGAGGATCAACCTGTGGAATCTCAATATCACAGATCGCAGCTTCAGTATCCTGCATGTACAGATTTCTGAATGTGTTTTTCATGACTCAAGGTCATTTTATTTGGGTCTACCGGGCGTTTAAACTTGTATCAAAACCAGATCTTGAGTTTCTTTTTGTATCTGCATGGGTTATAGGTATTATATGTAGGGTTAAATATTAGGGCACTGGTGGCTCAGTGGTGGGTGTTTCGCCTGCCATGCCGGAAGGCCCATGTTCGATTCCCAGCCAGCGCCCAAACCCCAGCCATTGGATGCAGTGCCGATCCCAAGCCTGGATAAAATGGAAGGGTTGAGTCAGGAAGGGCATCCAGCGTAAAACCTGTGCCAAGCTTGTATGTGTGGACCCGATAGTCCGCTGTGTGCGACCCCTTGTCAAGTAGCAGCCGAAAGATCAGCAACAACTGTGTAGGGTTAAATATTACTGTTTCAGGTGTACAGTACTGAGCAAAATATTGAGCAACCCCTCATTTCTTGAGTCTTAAGCCAACCCTCATCTTTTGTCTCTCGTTCTTGGCAAGTTTTTGTCTCTGATCTTCAGTCTAGTTTCTGTACCTGAGCAGTTTCAGAGGAATGTTTTCTGTCTGTTAAGCCAAAGTGACTTATGCAACATTTAATCTTAAAAAATCTAATTTAAGGCACGAACCAGTGAGAAACAGGTGCAGATGATGACAGATGATCAGGCTGGTGATTAGTGTACTGGTGATGCTGAATGCTGAGTGGTTGGAACAGACAAGAGGGGAAATGAGGTCGCTGCTGAAGTTGTTACATAAACAAGGCACTTTGCAGACTGGTGCAGTTAAACATTTCCTTCCATGTCTTTAATTTAAGGCCCATAATTTAATTTAAGTCAATATTCAGAAATAAAAGGTGGCTCAAGACTTTCACTGAAGCTCCAGGAATCTACAGTAGCGTGTCAGAAATGCTTTTGTGTCTATCCAGGGTGGGTCTGTGTTTCCTTAAACGCCTTTCTCAGACATTGTGGACCTGAAGCCAGAAAACATGGAGGACCTGAGTGAGGTGATCACCGTGGCTGAGTTTCACCCTCATCACTGCCACTTGCTGGCCTTCAGTAGCAGTGCAGGTGCTACACGCCTGTGTGATATGAGATCTCGCGCGTTATGTGACCGACCTGCTAAACGTGAGGCTCTCTCCCTCGTCCTGCTTAACGTGATAAACAATATTGAAATTACAATCAAAATTGTTTATGGTTTTAAAAACTTTTCTGAAAAGTATTCATTTTATATAGGAAAAACTTAGAAACGCACCTTCTCACTAAAAAAAAAACACTGTAATTGTAATTATTGTAAAGTTTTCCATAATGTTGTATTTAATTGGCATTTTCAGAAGGAGGCTTAGTGTTGAGGCTCTTTGTAAATGCAAGTATGAGGGGCGTTCAAGTCAAACTGGGACTGGTGAATGAGGGTATAAAACCGATTGACTTTTAACAGTGCAGGTAGCTCGGACACGTGTCTGTCGGAATTGTGCACGCAATCGTTCATTAACACCACTTGCACATTACAGGAACTCGGCTGTAAGTCATTTCCAAGCCATTTCCACATGATCGGAGTCCCTGGGAGGCCAGCGTTTCAGACGTGAAGCAGCCATTCTGATCATGGCTCCGGCGTACTGAAAAAACTTTCTACTTCGATGGTCCAAGTACTAGTGAAACACTTGGACAAGTGCATTAGTGTAGTAGGAGATTATATAGAGACATAAAGGGAGTTTTTCCTCTTGTAAATGTTATTCTGGAAGTCAGAAATCCCAGTTCTATTTGAACGCTTAGCATATAAAAGGACAAAATGTATGCAGTGACATTCTTTAATAGATAAATAGCAGGACTGTAGTGTGATATTCTTTATTCTGTATAATGCTGACACTCTAATAAAATTATGTCACAAAATAACAGCACTTTTCCAAGAGAATCACTCATATCAAGCAGCTGATTCAACAGTTAAGAATAGATTTCACTAGGTGATTATTCTCATTTCATTGTTAAATAGTGTATTTTTGTAGATGTTAAGTAAATCAAGTATCTTTGTAGGTTTTTAAATTATGCAGAAGTCGGCATACGATTGTAATTCATTCCAGAGGTGAGTTCTTAAGGTTAAAAAACTTGTATTGAGAAACACATTTTTCCATATGAAATAATGTAAATGCAGATAATCCGTTCCAGCCACTCAAAAATATGAGGAATATTACCAATTTCTCACATTATAATCATATTCTTGCGTTTAAAAATATTTCGAACTATTAAGAAAAGATATGTAAACGAAGTAAAATATGAAATACGTAGACATTAAATCGCACTCAACCTCAATTTATGTTTCCTCTCGGCAAAACTGAAAGCGGCTCTGTTTTCTTCCTTGCTAACATTCTTGGGACCCGTGGTGCTACAGCTTCACTAAATCTTGCACAAAAAGCAAAAAAAAAAAAATGTTTCGAACTGCTCCTGGACTTCCGCGCAACTTAGCATTCAGTTTGGTTCGGTTCGTTTGTATGCAGAGGCAAATTTATCGCGAAACGTCGATTCTTAAGGCAAAATTCGTAAGCCAGGGTCTTCATATGCCAAGGTACCACTGATAAAACTTGGGTTAAAACTCTGTTAAAACTTCAAAACTTAATAATACTTGAAAACCCCACTGATGCACTCTGCATCTCAGCAATCTCGATCCTTTTTGAATCGAGAAAAGGAAAAAAGAAAAAAAGAAAAAAGGCTTATCTTGAAAGATTCCCCTTAACAGATCTTGTGCAACACAGTAAATAATGGCACGCCTCATAACTCATGTTTGAGCTGAGATGTTATTATCTTTCGACCCATCTGATGGCAATGACAGAATAAGGGTCGGAGTGCTTTTCCAAATTCCTTTGTTATAATAAGATTTTTTTTGTCTGTAAGGAATATCTCTGTTTTCTCTCAGTATTCGAGGAGTCAGTGGACCCAGCCCATCGATCGTTCTTCTCGGAGATCACTTCCTCTGTATCGGATGTAAAGTTCAGCCACAGTGGACGCTACCTGCTCACCCGAGACTACCTCACTGCTAAAGTCTGGGACATCAACATGGAAAACAAACCGGTGGAGATATATCAGGTCTCCTCTCACTCTTACACCCTTCTTCTCTAACAGACCAGGCCTTATTGTATTGTATTGTATTGTATTGTATTGTTCTGTCCTGGAAATGTTTTTTTCGATTTAATTCAATTTACTGATTGGTAACTTCTATTACACAATAACGGGAACATGTTTAATAAAAAAAAAAATAATAAAAAAATGCAAACTCTGGAAAAAAAAAAATCATTTCAGTTATATATTTTTTATATATTAGAATATAAATATGATATAATGTAATATAACAATTGTTTGCATTTGAGGTCGCAAAATATAAAATATTGTAGTTCCTCTATAATCCTACAGGGGGTGCGCTCTAAACGAATCACACACTGGCAGGAAGAACATGTGATGGGAGCGAAATATTTATAGGAGTGAAAGTTGTATAGAATTGTAACAAAATCAGAAAAAAAAGTTGATGAGGATATTTATAAAATCGTGATATTTACTGATTCCTGCCGATTCCCATCACTGCTAAAAAAAATAGCTCTTTTTAAAATATCCAGCTAATAACTACATTTAAGACGCTGCTTTAATATGCATATGGGTGACGTACAGTATAAACAATTACGTACTGATTGGACCTTTATGTAAAAAAAAAAACATTAGGTTTAAGATTGATTTAAACATGTTTCATTGACATAATCAGCATTTTCTTGTTTACACTTTACACTATATTTACACTTTACAAATAAAAACAAAAAACTTGATACTTGATCATGATAATACTTACAGAATCGCAATACAAATCATATCGGGTATCGCGATAATATCGTATCGGGTGATCCCTGTTGATTCCCATCCCTGTCTATGCGTATACGAATACCCTGTGTGTGTGTGTGTGTGTGGTTGCAGGTCCAAGATTACTTGCGCTCGAAACTATGTGCCCTTTACGAGAGCGACTGCATCTTCGATAAGTTCGAATGCGCCTGGAACGGGACTGACAGGTGAGACCGTGACCTCTGACCTCCCAGCTTGAAAAATATTCCAAATATTTCCCCATTTCCTCGTCGACCTTCCTTATTCTCCCCTCTCAGTGTCATCATGACGGGAGCGTACAATAACTTCTTCCGGATGTTCGACCGAGCGAGTCAGCGCGACGTGACTCTGGAGGCGAGCAGGGAGGTGTGTAAGCGGCGCGCCGTGCTCCGGCCTCGCCGCGTGTGCGTGGGGAAGAAGAGGAGGGACAACGATATCAGCGTGGACAGCCTGGACTTCAGGAAGAAGGTCCTGCACACGGCGTGGCATCCCACGGACAACATCATCGCCATCGCAGCCAGCAACAACCTGTTCATCTTTCAGGACAGACACGGGCCCGGACACCACGGGGGCCATCATTTAGAACAAGACAAACCTTTGCAGTTACAGGACACGGCTCGTGACTGAAAGCCCGGATGGTCGAACAATTCGTAATACTTAAGAGCACGTTTTCAGTATAAACACAAAAGCCTGATGATAATTTAATGCTGGATATTATAACCCGCGGTTATGACTCGGACTGTATTTCAGCACTTCTGCATGGAATGTAACACAAGGGACTGAGCTAAACCAGGAAATATATTTGCCTGTCAGTGTTTAAATAACTACTGCATGTTTACATTATTATCCTTAATCAATGGGCTTCGCTAACTGACCGAGTTATACTGACAGTGATGAATGCAAACAAACCCGGACCCTTTATTTAACTGAATTTATGAACTGTATCCACCATCTGGTGACTCTTCTCAGGTTTCATGTTTCTTGACTGGAGACAGGAGACAGTAAACTTAAGACGTCCTCATATCAGATATTGAAACTGAAGCAGTACAATCATGACATGTGAATGTCTGAACGAGGAGCAATGTTTCTAAGGAGCTTACTAATGAAAAACTGGATTTTTCTTTTTTTTTTTTTTTTAAAGCATGCTAAATCATTGCGCTGCTGAATTGATGTCACTCGGAAGATGTCACAGATGAAGGTGAGTAGGGGAGAGCGGGGTGAGTGAGATGTAATGGCTGTTTCAACTGGACGCAAAGTGTTACCTGTTGGCTAATAACGAGAATAAAGAAACAGTAAACCTTATTTTACACCGGACACATGCCATAATGCCCCAGTTTGTACATTACGCGTCGCAGTGGTGATGCACGCCCATAATAATCTGGTAGATATTTTGCAGAGGGATGTTCAAGTCAAACCGGGACTTTTGACAAAGTGCAGAATAACAGAACATGTGAACAAAATTACTTTTTTTCCCTCTATATATAACCTCCTGCTATACTAATGCACTTATCCAACATTTCACTAGTGCTTGGATACCATCAAGGTAGAAATCTTTCTCAGGATGGCCAGAGCAGTGACTGCCTGCTTCATATCCTAAGTGCTGGCCTCCCAGGAACTCCTTAAATGACCATTTCTTTTTATTAAGAAAAAGAAAAAGCCTGATTTGATCACCAAAGGACAATACATGACCTCAAACTGTCCACCGCACCACTTGCACATTACAGAAACTCGGACTGCCACATACGGTCCTGACTTCGCCCCAAGTCATTTCCACATGTTTAGGCCATTAAAGGATTTCCTGGGAGGCCAGCGTATCAGACATGAAGCAGAGAGTCTGATCATGACTGCGGCGTAATGAGAATCTTTCTATTTTTATGCTATCCAGGCACAGGCAGGTGAAACGCTGGGAAAAGTGCATTAGTGTAGCAGCGGATTATATAGAGAAATAAAGAAAGTTTTTACTCCCATAACTGTTATTCTATACAATCTAAAGTCCCCACTGACGTGAACTGCTCTCCGTGTCAATCCGATGCCCACAACCTGTGCTCGACGTGCCGTAGTGCCGCATCAATTTTGGTGTAAAACTGGTTCAATTCAGTACGTGAGAAATTCAGTGTTATCATCCCGAAAGCCATGTCATTAAATTTGGACCTTTATTTCATTTAAAATAATTCATACAAATGCATACAGTCACAAACATTTCTTTTTTTTTTCTGAGTTTTGTTTAACAAAAAATAATGATATCTCATAGTATATATAGTATGTATATTGCTAGCCTACCACTTTAACCAGGAAGGAAACTATGTAGGCAATGGAGCGCTGCAACTACCCCAGCAGCCCGGAGCTGCCTCGTAAAACACGGTACGGTCAAGTCACACAGAAACAGGCAAGCATGACGCCAGCTTTTCACAAGACAAACTGTTTTTTTTTTTTTTTCTTTTCCGTCAAAACCGAACGGATTTTTCTTTTCTTTTCCTTTTTTTTTTTACCTTTAACACATAAGGTAGTACATGCTAAGTAACAAACAGAAAATAATGAACAATTATAAAACAAAAACAACAAAACAAAAAAAAACAAAAAAAACACTGAATATACTTTTTGAAAGTACTCTGCTAAATTAGACTACAAAAAGACACATGGATACAAAAAAAAAAAAAAAAAACTAACCAAAAAAAAAAAGAAAAAAAATGCACTGTGTGGTTTACTTCCAAAGAGGGAGGAAGGAGGGGAAAATTATTTTCCTGAGAGGGTGTGCAAAACAGGCCTCTTTCGGGCACTTTATTATTTTTTTTTTTCTTTAAATCATACCAACAACAAAAAAATAAAACAAGCAATAATAAAAATGGGTCTATTAGTTGATGGTTACCTCCCTTGATGCTTTTTTTCTTTCTTTCTTTTTTACAAACCACTGATCATATCCTAAAAACTGTACACAAACAGGTTACATTCAGAACTATTTTTAACAATGAAACCCATCGGACACAAAAGAAACGGGGGAAAAAAATTAAAATAAATTGCCCACTGCACTTAGACAGACTACAATCTAAACCAGCAGGATTTGTTTTAGGGAGTCGTTTGTTTTTTTTTGTGGTAAATCCGTAAGATTTTTTTTTCTCCACACCTAAAAAAAGAAAAGGGGGAAAAAAAAAAAAGAAAAAAAAAAGAGCGAAAGTGAGAGCGAGCACAATCCACCACCTTCAGTTCAAATGATTGGCTACTTCAGACAGTCACTGTTTGTTGAGTGTGTTTGTGTGTGTGTGTGTGTGTGTGTGTGTTTTTTTTTTTTTTCCTTGGCTGGTTTTCCCAGCCTGTGGCGCTCCTCTTCTTTGGGGTAAAGAAGGACCAGGATAGTTCTCTAGTGGTACGGAAAACTCTGGATCAGGAGTGTGTGGCTACAATTGCTCGTTGGGGTGCTGCTCTCGATCGGGCTCGGCTTTGCCCGTCTGGCCCGGAGATGGCGCGTGAGGCGGCTGTGCTACAGGCGGAAGGCTGTGGCTGAGCGGAACGGCGCTTGGCACTATTCCCTCCACTGGGGGCGGGAGACCACCGGATGCCAGGCTCCCCACGCCTGGAGGGTACCTGTAGTGAGAGGAGAGAAAGAAACAAGGATTTGAGTCTGTTCCAGAACTTAATATTAAAGTCTATGGATTGTAGTATGAATTATATAATCTATGGATTAAAGTCTTCTATTTACTAGACATATGAACAATTCCACGGGTATGTGTTCTTTGAGTTTGGACCAAACAGCAAAAAAAAAAAAAAAAAAGGTCAAAAGGAAAGTTGGCGGAAAACGTACACAATCCATGTTTAAAACCAGAACAGGGAAGTGACATATTTTGAATAAACATCACACAATAATGTGAGGATACGAATGCAAAAGTATCAGACGATCTGGCTGAGTACAACCGAATTCTTCTCTGCTTCCTGCAATGCTTTCCTTTTTTTATTCATTCTGTCAACTACAGCAAAATATTACACTTCCTTCTTGATTTTTTATTTTTTTTTTTACTATGCGGTTTGGTACTGTACATGTGACACTGCTCTGTACTGCATGTTAGCAGATGTGTTTGAGCTCATTTGTCCACACCTGTGGAAAACCAGCAGGATGTGTGCAAATGATTTTTATAAAGGATGCGCCGAGTACATTTTACAATGCTGTTTCACACACTCGGTGATGGTCAATTCAAACTGTCAAATTTCGGCCTCAAACGTATCAACAGGCAAGCATACAATTAAAAAAAATACAAACACAGCTCAAAATATCTTTTTTTGCACAACTTTCTTTTGCACTTTTGTTAAAAGTTCTTATTGCTCAGCTATTTTGCAATACTACAAGTGCTTTTAACTTTATTAAAAATAACAAAAACTGAAGAAAGTCCTGTACATGAGCGACTGTACATTCTTTGTACACAGCGATGAACGAGTTCATGATGAACTCATATTAACACATCTGGTATCTGGTGTTAGCCATGCAGCTGAACTTCATATATGAGAAAATTAGTTCAATATGTGTAAAACAGTATTTGAAAGAATATACAGGATCACTGCAAAATAATCCATTTCTAATGTTTTTTTGTTTTTTTTTTCCTTACAGGTGCATGATTCGGTGAGATGAACAGTTTGGATTCATTTCTTTGTGAACTGCTGACAATATTTCTCCTACATTCTAAATATCACTATTGGTACAGTATTTAGCGTGTACAGTATATTTAAAGGAAATGACATCATCACAACACATTACAACAACCCATGATCATGCAGTATTTGCAGAGCTTTAATAAAACTAAATGCAAATAATTTGTAAACAAATTGTGTTTGGCTAAATAACTTTCAGAAATCAGTACGTCATGAAATAATAAACCCGATTTGCAATTGGCATGTTTTTCACATTGCTGTTGTGTAACTTTACACCAAACAGTTTTTGCGTCATGGTTTGTAACCATTCCAGAAGTTGTCTGGAGTAAATTGGAGTGGTCTCTCTCTCTTTTTTTTTTTTTTTTTTTCCCCAGAGCTGTATATAAAATCTAGACATTTACAAACATAAATAATCATCCTACTTTATTGTTTAAATGCATTTTATATGTTGTTTATACACTATTATTTAATAACACTTATAACATTTTATAACACTTGTATGTAAATCAATTAAAGTTAATTTAATCCAATTGAAATATCCGACACGCAGAGCTAGTGCACAGTATCATGGATAAAAAGGTTAAAATATTATATTGGATACCACAGTAAAAGAAAAACCTTTTAACCTATTAAACTGTTTTAAATTACATAAATTTTGTTCATATTTCATAAAACTTATGTACACTACCATGTACCTGTCCTGATTTTTCCTCGTCCAAAATATGCAATAAGTTTTGGTCTTGCTTCCCTGCGATGGTCTTCACGAGAGCCGGTTTCATCATGGTGCTTAATGAGTTTTGCAAATGCACTTGACAATATTGTTCTTGCAAGAACACCTGACCTTGATTTCTTAAAAACACTACTGACTGTTGTTATTGTTGTTACTTAATTACCTAATGCCATGTGTTATTTCATAGTTTTTAAATATCCAGTATTGTTGGACTGTTTAACTGGTACTGTTTTACTGTTATCGTGATTATCCGTCTGTGGCTATGATGTCCTGGTTGCACCGATAAGACCTACATATTTACATAGTCGGTTAAGGTGTGGTGTTAAGTTAGCTGCAGCCAATGAGATATGTTGTCTCCTTCGTGCAAGATGGGAAACTCTCAGGGGACGTGAATAAAAAACAACCAGAACAGCACCCAGGAAACGAAGGGGTGGCAGAGATATGGCAACCGTATCTCATGTTGAAGAAGGTCCTATTTGTTATATGCAAATCATATTCAGTCATATTTGGACTCAAATTATGCATGCAAGAGTCAGAAACCAGCCAACAGAAACCGAAAGTAAATTATAAATCGGACTTCCATCTTCAGGTTAATTATCTGGCGAGTTTAGATTGGGACCGTATATGAAGCAACAGGCTAGATCTCGCACAAACAAACATCGCCGAAACCATTCACACCCTTTCCTGTACCGCCCAAAGTAGTCCCCTCACCACACCACATTCTCCCTGAAGGTTTATCTAGGGTGTGAAATGTTATACTGACTAAACAGAAAAAAAAAATAGATACACTATATCGCCAAAAAAAAGTGTTCGCTCGCCTGCCTTCACATGAACTTGAGTAACATCCGATTCTTAGTCCATAGGGTTTAATATGATGTTGGCCCCGCCCCCTTTGCAGCTATAACAGCTTCAACTCTTCTGTGAAGGCTTTCCACAAGGTTTAGGAGTGTGTTTATGGGAATTTCTGACTGTTCTTCCAGAAGTGCATTTTGACACATTTGACTGTGGAATAATTATTAGCGAGGAAATTTCATGACTGAAGAAGAAAAGAAGAAGTACAAAATAAAAATGACTAAGAAGACGATGATATAAATTATATACAATATAATATAATATAAATATAAATTATACAGAATATGTTGTAATCTGTGATATGTGTGCAATGATATGTAATAGTAACTGTGTGCCTGTGCAACTGTGTGCTAAATGTGTTGGTCATTGATTGTGTGTTTCTTACCAGATGGCAGCCACTGAAACAGATTGTGATTTGGGTGGTTAGTGTCTTTTATAATGCGCTGTCCCCTGGACCTGCATCGCGCGATGTAAATGTCCCGTAGATCAGGCAATTCAGTCCTAGTGATGCGCTCAGCACACCAAGTGAATACATTTGACAATATAGTATATCAGTACTTATTGTAGCACTATGTTTCTTCATGATGTACAAACCGGATTCCAAAAAAGTTGGGACACTTAACAAATTGTGAATAAAAACTGAATGCAATGATGTGGAGAT
>JAQQZT010000002.1:6860378-6880573 GCA_030068275.1 Clarias platycephalus
CGCCCCAATTCATGTCTTTATGGACCTTGCTTTGTGCACTGGTGCGCAGTCATGTTGGAACAGGAAGTAGCCGTCCTCAAACTGTTCCCACAAAGTTGGGAGCATGAAGTGTCTTGGTGTGCTGAAGCATTAGGAGTTCCTTTTACTGGAGGTACGGGGCCGAGCCAACTCCTGAAAAACAACTCCATGACTGCGCACCAGTGCACAAAGCAATAAACGCACTCCTAAACCTTGTGGAAAGCCTTCCCAGAAGAGTTGAAGCTGTTATAGCTGCAAAGGGGGCGTGGCCAACATTATACTAAACCCTATGGATTAAGAATTAGATGTTAACTCAGATTCATATGAATGTAAAGGCAGGCGGGCCAATACTTTTGGCAATATAGCGTACGTATTGTTACCAGTGCAGCGAATGTAGGCTTTTGATAAAACGTTGTATTGTGGATGAAAGCATCTACAAAGTGAATAAGTGTAAACGCATTTTAAGCATTAACTCCATGTCTGCACCTGTAGGCTCCGTTGAGCTCTGGGTGGATGGCGGGATCCATGCCCGCCCAGTGGGTAGTCTGCGTGAGAAACTCCTTATTCACGCAGTTCTTCAGGCTGTCTGGAATACGACCTGTAGGCAAAAAAAAAATAAAAAATTTTAAAAACCTGTTACACAAAACTCCCAAAAAGTAGTGAATTATCACATAATTTCTCATGGTAATTAAAAAAAATTCAGCAATACTAACATGAACAGATAGTTCTCTAAAAACAGATTTATTTGGAGAAATTTAAATACAGCACCAAAAGAAATCACTAAATATTTAGTCTAATTCAATAACAGCAGCTCTGACTTTATTCAAAGATCAAAAGATTAATATTAATAATATCGTTCTTATACATCATCATTTCTACAAGAACTAACAAATATTAAACAGATTTTTACCATTCATTATTTGGATACAAGATCCTTATTAAGACCCATGTACAAAGGGCGTTCAAATCAAACTGAGACTTATGATAATAACAAGCAGAATAACAGAACACAGTTATTAGAGGAAAAAATATCCCCTGATACACTAATGCATTTATCCTAGTGTTTCACCAATGCTTGGTTCAAGTTTTCTCAGTACGCTGGAGCCATGAACGGACTGCCTGCTTCACGTCTGAAACACTAGCCTCCCAGGAACTCCTTCAATGGCTCAACGTGGACAAAGTCTTCTTTAAAAAGTATGCACCGTTCATTTGTTTTACAGCGGCTAAGAGTCTCATCACTGCACCGTGCTTGAAGTCTTTTGTAATCGTTAAATCGGATTTGCGCCTTTATTTGCAAATGTAAATAAATTTCACTTGAACGCCCCCTCGTATTTCATGTATAAAGATAAGAGCGCCGTACCCGTAATGGCCCTGCGGATCTCCCGAGCTGCTTCCTCTCTCATCTCGATGGAGGCCTGTTCGCTGTACCAGGCAGCGTGAGGAGTGCAGATCAGATTAGGGGCATCTTTCAGAGGGCCCTGACTGAAACTGAGATGGGCAGTTAGAAGTGTTAAAGCAGTCAGACAACGGATACGTCAGTGTCGAAATGATCACGCTGTGGAATGCTAGCATGCAAGAAGACGAGTAAACACGGATAAAGCCTGGTTAAGCTCTGTCGAATCACCTGAGGTCATACAAACACAAACACCTACACACACTCATTGTTCAACAGAAATCTCTCTCTCTCTCTCTGTCATCTCTCTGCCATAATAAATCAAGGCTCACCTAAAGGGCTCCGTCTCGTGGACATCGAGAGCTGCACCGCGTATTCTGCCCTCTTTCAGTGCCTGTGCCAGAGCTTTCTCATCCACTAGCCCCCCTCGTGCAGTGTTCACCAGGAACGCACCCTGACGCATCTAACACACAGGGGGGAAAAAATTTATCAAAATCACAGTTCGCTCTATTTGTGTGCATAGCTTATAATAAGGACAAAGAATGATGGAAATACAGTGTGCGCTGAAATATACAGTACTGAAATAATATCACATCGTCATCCGTAACATGGCACTCACTCCGGACATTCATTGACACTAGTGGCCACTGCACACCTGCACATTCGTGGACATTAGTACTTACTCTATTTTGTTCTGTTTCCCTGATGCACATAGTCACTTTCAGGCATATTTGCACTAGTGATGAACGATTCGTTCTTTTTGAACAAATCTTTAACATGACTCAGATGAACGAATCGTCTCGGAGAGTGATTCGTTCGTTTTTTTACTGGGGTCGCATGCGCAAAGCATCGCAAAACCTCTGTATGTTATATACAGGAAACAGAATTGAGTCGTTACCTTTGAGTCTTTTCCGTCCTGAGTCGTTTGTTCTTTTGTCATGTGACTCCCATATACGCTATGCAGGAAACAGAATTGAACGATTCTCAGCAATGAGTCTTCAAGTCCCGAGTCGTTCGTTCCTTTGTCATGTGACTCCCATAGACGCTATGCGGCGCAATAGATTCAAAAGAACGAACGACTTGGACTGCAAGATATGATGGTGAACTGCTCATTCTGTTTATTATAATATGTCCTTAGCTGCATTGTAATATTTGTGTATGTAGACGTATTGGGGGTCTTTTTATTGAAAACGCAACGTTTTAATTTTTATTTCTGATCAAAAGAACGAAATGACTCAAAAAAACGATTCGTTCATTTTGATGTACGAGATTCAAAGAACCGAGTCACTAAAATGATTCAAACTTCCCATCACTAATTTGCACACCTTGTGGACATTTCTATTTATATTCTACTTCATTCTCACACAAAAATTCCATAAATTCTATATTTTCTATATTGTACAGCTAGGTCTTTCTTATTTTTCTTATAATGTATATTTTGTATTGTACAGATATTTTATTCCTTCTTAGTTAAATTTAATTTCTATTTTTTCTTTTTCATATTTATTTCCTATTCATAGTCTTTTATTTTAAGGTCACAGGCAGTCGTCTAAGCATTTCACTGCATCTCGTACTGTGTATGACAAAAAAAATTGAATTTGAACTTTTAGCATGTTAGCGTGTTGATTTACCGCGGTATGCGTATCAAAGTGTGTGTGCGCCGCGTCGCTGTAGACCGTTCATTCGATTCCCGGAACAAAGGTCACTGCTGCAAACTCCTGCGAAAGGAGACGACTTGCTCGAGTAATGCAGGAATAATTCTTGGCGGATCTTCACAGTTGAACATGCTCTCCTTTAACATTCCACACAAGTAGGCGTCAGGTGGTATAAGATCGGGGGAATGGGACGGGATAAAGGAAGAAATTGTCCCGTTTTTAAACGTCCTTTTTTAAACTCGGTCCCCATTCACGGCCATTTCCGTATGAGCGGAAATAATACTCGACAATGAATCCTTTCAATTCCAGAGAGATTCAATTCCAACAACAACTTCAAGACACTACTCCTTTTTCACTACTGGGAACACGGACAGCTGGAGATATGCCCGGTCGACAAATGCATATGCATGTCTGAGAAGCGCAAGTTTCAGTACTGTATGTTTTCGTGCGTACCGTATAAGCAAAAACTCGTTAAAACATTGATATCGCCAATATTGCAATAATAATTAACAATATAACCGAGTCTGACAATATTAAAACTAAGCAGTTGCACCTATATTCGAGACATGAGTTTAAAAGGTCAATAAGTGGATACCTGTTTGATAGTGAAGTCGTTAATAAGGTGGTGGTTGTGTTCGTTCAGGCTGCAGTGGAGTGTGACGCAGTCCGAGTGGAACAGGAGGTCCTGTAGTGTGTTTACTCTCTGTAGTCCTAGTGCTCGCTCCATGCCATCAGACAGGTACGGGTCGTAGAAGATCACGTTAAAGCCAAACGCTTTAGCTCTCAGAGCTACAGCCTGACCAACGCGCCCTGAAACACACACACACACACACACACATTAGACGGATCGATAACCTTTCGATCGACTCAAATCAGACTGATTTCATTTCCCCTTTAAACATTTTCTAAGTGGCTTTAAATGGATGATTAATTTAATGATTAAGTTAGAGTTGCCTCATATACACTTTATATTAAAGATAATCTGTGACTTTTGAGTCCCTAAGTGGTGCTTGATTAAATATGAAAAGAGGTTGCATTAAATCCTTTAGCGCGTAACAATAATTTAGCATCAGTAAGTGCGTTATTCCTGGGCACGGTCGCGGGCACCGGGTACGAGGAGTATATATTATGAGGAGAAATATATTATTATATATTTTTTTTTTATTAGAGTATGAATAGTACAATAAAGTACCAAATACAATAATTAAAAAATTTGAATTAATTTGTAAAAGTAATTTTTACAAATTATAAAAATCCTAATTATGCCAAGAAAAATTATCCCAAGATAGAAATAAAAAAAAATATATTAAAATCAAACCTAGGTCTTATTAATATACAACACTATATTTAAAAAATTACTTTATCGATAATTTTGTTGAAATGAAAAAAAAATCCCCCATACACACGCAAAGCAATATTTTTTCTAGAAAAACTAAAATTAAATAATAAAAGTATGATGACGATGGTGACATGAGACAACGTGTCGAATATGCTTCACAGACAGGAGATGCAACAAATGTAAAAATAAATGATGAAATTTAAGCGCGGCTGTGTGAGCTGACCGAGGCCAATGATCCCTAGAGTCTCCCCTCGGATCCGAGCGGCTCCGGACGCGACCTCGCGGATTTGCTCCACGCTCTGGACCCGCGTGCCCTCCCGGAGAGCCTGGTGCAGCCAGGTGGTGCGTCTGTAGAGATTTAGGATGTGACACAGCGTCGAATCGGCGGTCTCTTCCACTGAAGCTGATGGCATGTTACACACAGCTATGCCTAAAAACAAACAGATAAATAGATCGATTAATTAAAAACGTGCACATGGAGAGATACATGACACCAGTATTAACACGGTAAGGAAAGACACGAGGTTACCCAGTTCTCCAGCGGATTTGATGTCGATATTGTCGAACCCGCTGCCGATGCGGACGATGATTCGAAGGGCTTTGAATTTCTCCAGGTCCTCGCGCATGAGTGTGATGGTGTGGTACATGAGCGCCCCAACCGCCTCGTTTAGTACCTGAAGAAATAAATAAATAAATAAACAAACAAATAAATGATGTCATTTGAGGACCACATACAAATATACCTCTTATAAACATCCTGGGGTGAGTTTAAGGTTGTAAAACATACAGAAGCAAAGCAATCATTCACAACAGTGCTTTCAAACAGAGTTTTCAAACCCGGGCCAAAAAAAGATCAGTAAAACCATACCGGGTAAGAACATTCATGACCCTAGGGAAATATTTACAACAGTTCACTGAAGTTTATTCCAGATGTGCGGAGCGCTGTATATGGACCACACTGCGATATTCTTACACTCTTGTCTAAAACACTCATGTTATTTGCTGCTTCGTTGAAAGTTCACATAGGGAGCAACTGGTCAGGAATTCCAGTGAGCGTAGCTCTTAGTCATCCGGTTTTCGTGGTCATGACCGGTGAAATGTACAGCATTAACATGAAGAGCAGACGAAAAAACATAACCATTGTCAATGTGCTGTGAAGCATTTGATGACGTTAGGTTTGGTATTCATGACTCCCACAGTTACTCACTGCATTATACCGCACGGCTCCTCAAACACCTACACTCATAAAAGCAGGATTCATTAATAAATGCATTTCCTTGGGATTACTGCAGAGAACTCGCTGGCGTTAAAACAAAAGCTGAATGAATCACATTTTATACTTCCAAGTGAAAAAAAAATGCTGAGTCTCTTCATGCACAGTACACTACGTGTCTATTAGGACGCTATTTCCATGAACACTACGCTGTGTTGACCCTTCGTCCGGTTTTTAGGTTACCATGGAAGCGTTTCTGCTCCGTCGGCCGCGTGACCAAAAACGTTTCAACTACACCTTATTAACTTTTATACTCATACGGTCAGTCAACAAGGTGCTTCACATTTAGCGCATGCTGCACTTAGCACTTTGTGCTTAATTATCAGTACGGCTCCTTTTAATGCTATTATACTGGGAATTCATTTTTAGAATTCAATAACCGTACATTATACGGTTTTTCTATATCAAACAACTTGACTGTTAAAATTTACAAAACTGCATTAAAAAAAAGAAAAAAGAAAAATACAGTATAATTAATTAACACGCCTATCAGATTCATGCTAACGCATCTGATCTAACAGATTATACATTTAGGTAGAGTCATGATAAATTCAAATTGTATGTGACAAATAAAATTTGAATTTATCATGACTCTACCTAAATGTATAGTCTGTTAGATCAGATGCGTTAGCATGAATCTGCCGTGTAGGAATAGAATTATAGAATTATAGAATTATAAAGAACCTTTGAACTAATCAACTTTGAGAATTTAACAACACTGTGCTATAATAAAATACCAAACGTGATCTTGAACTACTTATGATTTCAAAACTGCAGTTAAATTATAATAAGATCTTCAGGCTTTCCTTTTGCCTCGTCGCAGTTCGGAGCAAAATCATAGCAGTAAAAAATTCCGATCATGGCTGAAATTTTTAAATGCACCCGATGACTAAAAACGAAAACACTTTGGAAGTTAGCATTGGACGTTATTTGAAAGTGGATCGCAGTGGCTTGTGAATGCTTTGTGCACTTCATGGGTGATTCGTGCTTTTTTTGTAGTGCACTACTCATCTACAAGTCGCAACATGGATCTGTGCAATCGTTTAATTGCAAAATTACAGGTATTATACGCAAGTATCGTCAAGTGCATTAGTGAAACCCATCAAGCATCATGATGAAACCATTCCAGGAGAGAAAAACCAAAACGTAGGGGATGGATGTCAGTGAGGATGTATTTTTCATAGCATTGTCCCCCTAAATCAGAGGTTCAGATTGTCTGTACTGTGTGTGTGTGTGTGTGTGTTTGTGTGTGTGCGTCCAGTGATGGATTGGCACCCTCTCCAGGGTGTACCTGGATAGACTCAGGGGATAGACTCCAGTCCCCCCACTGACCCTGTACAGGATAAACGGTATAGAAGATGAATGAATAAATGAATGAATCCTCTTAATGAGATCATTTGTGCCATTATTGTACCTTTATTTAGTCTTGACCATTTCTAGCAAATCGTGAGGATTCACTGGTACTAATTACAGCATGTGATGTCGACCTACCATGAACCATAAATAATTTCAGTTCAGGACAATTCAGCATCTGCAGTAACAAACTGATCAGGAATGCCCATTAACATAATTAAAGCCCATAAATACTGTCTGAGGACACTAAAAGGCCTTGAAAATGCTGCCTACCTAAAAAAATAATAATAATTTTAAAAAAATAATAATAAAAAAAACTCGACCTTCAATCACTGTCAATCAAAGTTGCAGAAGGATAAACAAGACGTTGAATTTGACAACGATGTTAAACAGTTATTGCTCTTTCAAAACTGACCAATTAAAAGAAAACTGTGTAGTTGTGTTGTTCACGGTCAGTTTAACGAACGCCACGGATTTCGATCACGAGCAGAGAAACAGCAGCATCTTTTCCCTGTACAAAGAACCGTGTAATAACCCCATCCATTCAACACGGGAAGTTGAAATTGGCTTGTAGAAGAGGACAGGGAGGAAAACCAGAGAGCCATCTGTCTCTGCGAGCTCTGGGAGGGTACGCCGGGGCCTGGAGTCCGTCCAAAAATACACAACACATGCCAAAAAAAGGAGATCGGCAAGTCAGCAGAAAAACAGAAAGCCATGGGTGTGTTTAAGACCTGATTGAAGAGGGCAGAAACAAGACGGGGAACAGTCCGATCTGATGGTGGGAGGCTTTCTCTTTTATACGACAACGTAATTTGATTTAGAGCCGCAGATAGTGAAGAACAGATGTGATAATTACAGCAATAAACAGAAAGTACTGTGTAGTAACCGGCTGCCACTCTGACCGAGAAATTAAACGAGTTGTAACCACAAGACTTCAAGACAGCATGCATGAGTTCGCAGCGGAATAAAAACATTCACATACGAGTTCCTACCGCTTATTGCTTGATATGTAAATGAACTGGCATATCTACTGAAGTCAGGATATTCACAGTTACACTTCATGGCCTTGTACGATTACAAGCTACAAGAAAAAAAAAAAAACACATAAATAAATCTATATTTATTCACAGGCCATTAATTCATGTACAGTTTGCACTAATGGTCCAAGTCCACTGCTGACAGTTTTTAATTTAGCATTTATAAAGTGGCGCAAACATGCACAACTGTTTTTTCGAATACGACATTAAAAGAATATTTTATTCTTAAACCTAATTGACTAACAGTTCAAGTCTCTCCTTATTGTCCTTTAATAACAGCTGCTCTGACAACAGTGTGGTTTTATTACAAATTAGTTTTATATTTATGAGCATATTGCAACTGAAATGTGTCACATTTTAATTGTTTTTTTAATTTTAATTGATTTAATTAATCTGTTAAAATGGTGATGCTTTTTTAAAAGAGTAGTTTATTTAACATTTTCGAAGGAGTCTCCAGTCTCACTTGGGAAGGCTAGACCCAAGGTTTGTGGTTTCCACTTTCTCAGTGTCTTAACCATCTACATTTTCTTCCTCTGATTATCTTCAAGACAGATAGATAAAAGCTAAGGGCTAATTAATTGATGACTGTTTACGGCTGCTACACTATAAATCTTATCCTGTTTTGTGGACGTTCCAGGAGGTGAACAATAATCCGATCAAAAGCATGATGCGTCATTCTGTAATTAATACAATTACCACTAATCGGTGGCGAAGTGCCATGATGAAAGAGGAATGAAACACTTTTTGACATTGCTGTTATTCGAAACTAATCTTTGAGGTGTTCAAAGGTAACTCTGCTTCATGTTGAGGCACATCAGATCACAACATCTTTAAACCTTTTCCTAGAAATTTTCTTTGAACCGGGGTCAGACTTTCATGTTTGTGTTAGGATTCAGGTCTCTATACATGCAGTCATTTAAAGTGTATTTTAAAAAATGAGCCATTTAACATTTCCATAGCGATTCAATAATAAATAGCGGCAATTTTCAACATCTACATCAACCATGTGGACAGGTGGATCTTTGATGGTGTGTAAATTTCCTTGAATACAAACAACAATCTTTAATCAATCTTTAGTGAGTTTTCATTCACACGCTGCTGGGCCGGAAATGAACGTGAAAGGAGTGAGTATTTTACACGCCCTCACCTCAGACTGCTGTTTACTCTAACAACCAGTTTCTTTTGTCTCATAGTGCCTCTTCACATACTGCTTTTTATTAATCAACACAGTTTCAGAACATACAAGAACAAACTGGTTTTAAACTTCCTCCATTGATCTGTCCATTCATCTTTGAAGGTTCAGTTTTCATAGTCTACTTTCCTTTTTTTGTCACGCTTTCATTTTTGTTTCTCCCACACACTGTCTATAAGTTAAACTATCTATAAACTATATACTACATATATAACTATATACTACTATAGTTCAACTATCATGTTGACTGGGTGTGTTGAGTGCCCTCTTAGCCGCACCCACCTCGAGGGAAAAAGCACACAATTACTGGTATATTAATTATTCTGATCATCATTAAATCATAAGAATCCGGATAGGAGTGCATTTAGTGATGCCTGACACACCCCGTAGTAAACATTAGATCTCATCAGATTCCATCGATGATTAACACCGAGCATCAAATAATATTACTAATGATAGTGACTTTGTACTACTTTTTTATTTCAAATGTTTTAACGCTGTTTCCAAAACCAAAAAAATAATGAGTTATTTATCAAAAACATTAGATTAGATTAGATTAAACTTTATTGTCATTGTGCAGAGTACATGTACAGAGCCAATGAAATGCAGTTAGCGTCTAACCAGAAGTGCATAAGTGACCTATTTACAATAAATAAATACAATGTGTTATACAAACAGACGATGCACTGGTTAATAGAGTTATGGTATATACAGTATAATTGTGCAACATTATGCAGTGAAATATAGTAAACAGAAGGTGCATTAGATGTGGAATATACACACAGAATGCCTAAAAGTAACAGGATATACATATGTACAGTAGGTAGTTTTAATAAATAATACTATTTTAAACTTTTCTTCCATATTACTTATAATAACAGGGTGCAAAATCAAACTAATCAATCATTAGCAACACAATCAAATACTATACTAAACGATATCTACAACGTGCCTTTGGCTAATGAGTTATAAAAGTAACAACACAAAACAACCTGTGTTGCCTCAGATTTTCTGCTCTTGGCTGACAGGAAGAGATCCTGATGTGTGACTTCATAGCAGCCCGTCCACCTTGTGGTTTGGTGCGTTATCCGTTTACTGTGTGGTGCGTTTTTCATTCTGAGATGCTTTTCTACTTACCGTATGTGCAAGGAGATGTTATTTTGTAAGATTTATCGTAGCTTTCGAGGCCGTTTGAACCATCGTCCATCTGGCCACCCTCTCTAATCGACAACAGGTTGTTTTCACACGACTCTCACCTACATCTAAACATGGTATAGATATTATATACTGTATATCTACCTGACAAATCAAGTGTTTGTTTGTTTTTTCCCCCTTCTTCCGAACAGGTCCAACTTGTGCGACTAGTTCAAATGTAAACACGACAAAAGATTTCTCTACCTTCTCATGGATCTCCTGGGTGGACTGAGCATCGCAAAAAGCCACGGTGGCCACGTCTTTCAGGATGGGCATCTCCACCGTGCAGTCCCGGCCGTCCAGCAGCGCCACCAGCGGACGAGGGTGCATGGGCCCGTTCATTATCGGAGGCCTGATGCCTGCACAGAGAGAGAGGCGTGGAAGTTGAGTTATTACTTTTATCCTCGTTGTGCTTTGAAACTAAAGCGAGACCATCCAAGGGTCACCGGGGTCAGAGGTGTTGCTCCAGTGCATGCAGGGTCTAATACTGTAACCTAAAGATAGAGCTCAGATCTCAAGACACCTCAAACCGGCTCAGTCATTTCACGGCTGAATTATGAGAAGTCTTAAAGCGCGCCCCAGGTTCGGAGTCTTTCAATTTATCTCCAGCTAAAAGACATTTAATAAATATAGTAATAATGCAACGCATGCAATCGAGTCAGTCATCTCCGTCGCATGCAATATGCATCCGAACGGCTCAGTTACAAGAACGGGACTCGCATAGAAAGAAAGACTCGCCTCCCCCGTGAAGTGAGGATCAATTCCACTTTGTGGTGAAATGAATCATGGCAATACAAGCTGCAGCTTGGAAATCAGGGCCACCTCACACTCCAGCATTACAGGCTTTAAAAAAAAAAAAAAAAAAAAGGACCAAGACGGTTCAATGACTCCAGATAAAGACACAACAGAGAGAGAGAAAGTCAATAAGAGGAAAAACTTCCACAGTACCGATTATTGTCTATATCTTCACAGTGAACACAAATGGATTTGGAAACAAGGTCTAGTTTTTATACACCGTAGAGCGCTTCGAGCGCTTCACTCAGAACTGTTTTGGAAAACTTTGCCCTGTTCCTAGTCTATGGACTGGTTTTGTTTAATGCATTATGATTTTTCATAGATTTACAGTTTCTCTAATAATCTGAGATTTATGTTGGTTATCTCACGTGCTCTGATATAAATACCATGTTATAAAATAAATAGCATTTTAAGAGACAGAAGTCATAATGAAAATAATGCAAATCAAAATGAAACTGAAAATATATAGGGTTTTTTTTGTTTTTTAGCTGAGGTGGGTGAGAATATATCCAGGTCAATGTAAGAAGAGTCATCGCTAGACATCGCTACACTTTGTTTTTGTTCTTTTCTTTGTAAAGAAGTAAATTATCATATACTTTAAAACAAAGGGAAAAAATGCGAAATTCAAGTCTCTGGGTGAGGTTAAGATTTCCCGTCTTCTGCGTTATGATTGGTTACAAGAATTGATTCTCGTCTATGATTGGTTAGAAACCAGAAGCCGGGACTGAAATCATTGGGTTTTTTTTTATGTCAGTTTTTCAAAATAGTTGCTTATTATTAAAGCTTAGTGTCAGTCTAACCCATATTTATGTATAATTAAATTATTTGTAGATAATGATCATTATTATTAATATTATAAAATAAATAATGATAATTAAAGAAAGAACTATGACAAATCTGTTAGCCAGTTTTAACAAGTTTGTGTGAGGTTAAGAAATCGCAGTTTCTGTGCTATGAGTGGTTACAAAAATTCTGTTTTGTCTATTTTATTGGTTAGGAAACTAGATTTAAAGAGGATATTTAAAAGACCTAGAAATACATGAACCACTCCGAGTTTTGCAGGATCTCGCAATTTTATTCTAGAAAAAAAGATTTTTTATTCTAGAAAAGGAGAATTTTTCACATTGCATTTTTTTTTTTTGCAAATTTTAGTTCTTTTATGTTCCTTTACAGTCAATTTGCCATGCAATTATTTGAAAAAAAAATACCATTGACTGACGCATAATAAAAATAAATTTATAAATAAATGAATTAAATAATAATCATAATTTTAATAATTATTGTTATTATTATTATTATTATTATTATTATTAAATAATCATTTAAAAATGGGGGGGGAAATTAAGGAAGAATAAAATTCTAAAATATCAAAATTATTACAAGTCATGCTATGTATAACTGCAGTGTAATAATAATAATAATAATACAAAACTAAAGTACAACACAAATATAATTTGCCAGTTAAGTAAAATAAATTAATAAAAATTGATGAATAGTTTCGCTTTATTTAATGTATATTCTGCTCCAAATCTTCTGTTGTAGAAAAACAAAAGGCTACTTTCACCGTTATTTTTTTTTAACATTCCCTCATAATCTAAGGAAACGACTTGCCTGCAGGCTAAACAAAAGAAAAAAAAAGCATAATCATACTCACCAGGCCATTATACAAGTATAAAGTAATAAAATGCAAAAAAATAAGTCAACCGTTTAAACAACCGCTCTCCTGTGGGTCTTAAAACAACTCTGCTCTTGTGGCAGCTGTGTTTCTGTGCAAGTAAGGAGAGACAAAAAAAAAAAAAAACGCCTTCAAGGATAGACATAAACATTAAGACTCAAGGTTAATCTCACCGGGAAGATTCCTGAAATAATGTACACCCTGAAGAATAAACCCAGCACTTGACCTCCAGTGAGTTATTCACTCATCTCTGGGACGAACACGAAGAACGTTTGACAAAAATGCCGCTACCAATTACAGGGCACAGCACCGAGCATGCTGGGTCATTTTCTCACTTGCCACACTTGTGCTTCCTGAACATATTGCAAGGCAGATGCCTCCTGAAGAGGACTGTAGTTAGATAGCCTGAGAACCTAGAAATATTAAACACCAATCGCGTGTCTACACACCCACACACAGCTCATAAGGAAGTGCAGGATAAGGAGGAAGCAGGTCACCTTCATGAGAACATCTAATTAAGGTTATGATTATGGTTATTATTATTAAATCATTCTTTGAATTTTCACCTGATAACGTGTGTGTGTTTAGTGTAAACAATTACAGACATCAAATGGTTAATTCTGAACACTGTAATTGGTCCACTTACCATAAAGTAATTGAAAAGAAATAAAATTGTAACATTTGTTTTGAAAACAAAACAAAAAAATTTGAAATACATGGGACATTCAAATCAAACCGGGACTATTATGAGATGAAATTTCTTGAGAATGAACCGACTGACATTTACAAAAGACTTTAAGCACAGTACGGTGATGAGACGATTAGCCACGGTAAAATATCCGAACAGTGCAAACCTTTTAAAGAATCCGTGAATGACGATACCGGCCGAGGTGACTCGAAGCCCACGCCAGTCATTCCCGTGAACGTTTAGTGAGTAGAACGCTTGATCTCTGAAAATTTACGAATAACTTGTTGGCAACTTGCAGAAGACACGAATCTGTCTGTGTATATTTGAACTATACACTCAATCATTCACCAACACCACTGATGGGAGTTACTGCCACACCCCCCGTACAGTCCTGACCTCGCTCTGAGCCAGTTCCACATGTTTGGAGCTCCTGGGAGGCCAGCGTTTCAGATGTAAAGCAAGCGCACTGAGAAAACTTTCTACCTTGATGGTATCTGAGCACTAATGAAACTCAGGGATAAGTGCATTTGGTGTAGCAGGGAGTTGTATAGAGAAACAAAGGAAGTTTTTACTTTCAATTGTGTTCAGTTATTCTGCACAATCAAAAGTCAGAGTTTCATATATTGACTATGTTATATACTTATACCACTGATGAACTCCTCTTGATTAATTTTCTATTATATAGTCAGTGTTCATTCACAGTGACTAGTGTGGCAGTGGTCTCACTCTCATTTAGGGCTATACCTGTATAGTTATAATGTTGTTGGTGGTGTTTTTTTTCGGCTGATACCATTGAGGGGTCGCCACAGAGGACCAATCGATCCACACACAACTTAACTTGGATTCCCTTCCTGGGGCAACCCTCCTAATTTACCCGGGCTAAAATTTTCACATAAAGTGAAATTTTAAGTTCTGGTCAGTCTATCGAAATTACGATCTTAAAGTCTATGATAAAGAAAATCAGGAGGTTTCAATTTGGGTAAATCCTCAGTATGCCAAATTTGTACTTTCAGTTTTTTGCAGTAACGTGACAAGATGTGAAACTTTAAAATTGCACATTAATCTAATATTAAACGTTAATATAAGCAGTTAAAAAAATAATTAACGTGTGCGTGTTCATTAACAAACACGCACAGTAGTTTGCCAATGTAATCATTGGCAAACTACTGTGCTATAAAATGAATACACCAGTTCAGCGTGTGCTTCTTTTTCCAATTAGTAAACATGCACAGCCTGTTTTTTTTAAACACGCATTAAAAGTTTTGTTTTGCACAACATCCATGAAAATGTGCCTTAGTAACGGTGACTGCATAGACTTTTCGAAAAAAGCCTGTGGTGGGAGAATAGTTGTAGTGCTATTTTGTAGTGTATACTGTATATATGCAGGGTAAAGGTTCACGTGTGCATGTGTGTGCTGAAGTTTAGTCAGTAAATGCCACCATTCCTGTTTGTTCTCTAATATGATAAGAGATGCTGATAACGGCTGGATAAACACACAAACGATGTCTGTTAGACAGAAAAAAAAAAACACGATCTGAGCCTCAGTTCAGTTCAACACACTCAGCGGTACTCCGTACCCACCACAACCTTGCTGAGGATAAGCGAGTAAACAGGTATTCCTATTGAATACCATTATGCTTATTGCATTTTTTTAAAAAGCAGTATACTACACTACTATTATGATGTAATCCTCATTCTACATCACCTGAGCCAGAGTCAGCCGCGTCCCTCTGTAACGTATGCAATTAAAATGCGAGATGGTGTACAAACCCTTCATGCACGGTGATTTAGTCGTATGACATAACATATTACGCTACTATGTGTGAATTAGACATGCCTGATCCGTGTACACTGAGGCTAATCTGGCATGTGCAGACATGACGTGACTGTTTTCCCCAACATCCCTTCCACACTCACACCCAGATGCGGGTCTCCTCCCTCCACACACGTACACAAAGTTGTCTACCATTATTTACGTTGGCTATTACTTTGACGAATCCACATGTCCCCAATGTCATACACACTTACATTTTAGTCCATTTCTCTACCCTGGTTAACGTTCCTCTCATAAACCTCTAGATGCTCATGCAGTGTGACGTCTAGCAGTGTCTAGCTTTCTAGACTAATACCCCCTCCTCACTCACACACACACTCTTCTTTTAAAGAATACAAACTGCCGGCGTGATTACAGTATGAGTGTACCTAATTTGTGTCATGCGTGCAATCGGACCAAATAAGGACTGAACAGAACAATGAGTAATGTTAACTCCGGGATCTGTTTTTTACAGAACAGGTGAACCATACTGTATCATGGAAATAAAAATACGTAAATGTGTTGCATGGATCTGTGTGAACACTGCAGTGTGTGTGTGTGTGTGTTCTCAATGCCTGGCCTCTGGGGATGTGTGTGGGATCTGTTTGAATTAGCCACTTCATAGCAACGAGATACGGTCTACCTCCTAAGCTGTCCACGGGCGATGTTTCAAACCGACACCGCTCCCCAACAACCCGGCCCTTGATCACACACTTACAGACACACACGCACATGAGGTCTGAAAACCCTGGATGTGGTTTTATTGGGTGCACAGTGCAGCGAGGATGAAAATGTGGCTTGAGTAGTGTCAATGAGGAGAGAAAAGACAAGATGAGATTTCTTTATGCATCTGTAATTAAGGCATAATAATAAAAAGAAGAAGAAAAAAAAACATTTCTTGAGCTCTTCCTGTTCCTTTCGAAAGGGAGTATAAAAAAATTATGAAGCGAGTCAAGGCCGGGGACTGGAAGCCACATTTCCACTGTACAACATGTTGGGAGGACTCCCAAATGTGAGAGGCACCATGTCCTTGCCAAAACCCTCTCTGATTTTCCAAGCAGGAGGACAGACAGAGAGACAGACAGCATGGAATGAGGGAGAACCTCACATTGCATGTGCACACACACACACACAAAGCAGAGAAAGCATGAGGTATTGTGTGCAGGATGAATGGAGAGCATGAAAGATAATAGAAAAGGACAGACAGAGAGAGAGAGAGAGAGAGAAGACTAAAGGAAAGGAAAAGCATGAGAAAAAGGAGGAGGGAAGAAAGAGGGGGAGGGGGAGACGCGCGCGCACACACACACATACACTGCTTTACCGCTCAACGCCCAAATAATCGCCTCGCGCGCGCACGCGCAAGCACACAATCACGCGCTTACAACCGCTTTCTTCACGTGCGGGGCTCGCGCAATGAAAGCGAAACGCTTTACCTACCTAAAGGCAGGCCTTTGTTCAGCAAGTGTGAGCTCCCCATGGTGTACGGTCCACAACGAACAGCGAAACATTCACCAAACCCCTCAGCATATGGCGGCTAGCTCAGAATTTCTTATTCCCTTTTTTTTTTTTCCCTCCTCCGTCTCCGCTGTAGTGTAGCTGCACACACACATACACACGCGCGCGCGCACACACACACGCACGAGCATATGCGCACACTCGCCCCGCCACTCGGCCTCCTCTCTCTCTCTCTCTCTTCCTCCTTGCTCCCTCACTTTCTATTTCAACACACAGAACAGCAGCGCAAGTGTCAGTGCATTTGTGTGTCTGTGTCAGAGAGAGAGAGAGAGAGAGAGAAGGAATGGGGTGGAGCCTGGCCGCTCGCGCAAAATTGATCTTTTGTTTCCTGAGAAGAAAAAAAAGAAAAAGAAGAAGAGAGGGGGGGGGGGGGAACTGGGGAACAAGTACAGGACAGGACAGAGAGGAGAGAGTGAGAGAACATTGCATGTGATGTACTTATACATTAGATATGCTGTTTTACCATATGAGACCTAAAAGTCAAAACAACTCAATAAACTAATAGATTATAAACTACACACACACACACACACACACACACACACACACTCACTCATTCATCTAATCATCATACCGCTTTATACTGTATGGGAAGAGACCGGAGTACCCAGAGGAAACCCACCAAGCCCAGGAAGAACATGCAAACTCCACACACAAAGTCTCCGAGGAGAGAATCGGACCCGGGCCCTGGACGTGCGAGGCCACAGTGATAACCACTAAGCCACTGTGATATGTATAAAATTGAATATATATATATATATATGTGTGTGGATGTGGGTGTATGTGTGTATGTGTGTGTATATACATGTATACATTATACACACATACACACAAAATTTATTATCAAAAATTAAGGTCCTTGTATTCCTAATTAGGGAAATTATGAAAAATTTGAGAAAGATTCCTAATTTCTCTCTCCTTTTCCTTGTCTAACCTTTGGTTCTCATCTTATATTTAACCTAGAAAGTACCTTTTAAGCTGTCCTCTAAAAGGAAATCATTATTAAATAATGATTAATAAACCATCTTTAAATCCACACACTATAACCATATATGTAATCCCGTGAAAGATAAAATTACTAAAAATCTTTAATATACAAGTTTAAATTCATTCATTAAAACATTCAGGTTTAAACTATTTGGACAATATAACAACACCCGTTGTCAAAATGTTAAAATAACATCGATATGACAATTTTCCTGAAAAGCGTGTTTTAGTCATGTGACTAGGGCTCATACATGCATACATAATATTTAAGGAAGAATCATGGGTGAGTTGAAAGGAAAAAAAATAGAGCAGTAAAGCAGTCTCAAACACATCCTAACTGAAGTTACGTTAAAGCTAAATAAATGGGCGCCAAGGATAGCTCAGTGGGTAAGGTGTTGGACTACTGATTGTAAGGTCCCAGGTTCAGACCCTAGTACTGCCATGTTGCCACTGCTGGGCCCTTGAGCAAGGCCCTTAACCCTCAATTGCTCAGATGTATAATGAGATAAAATGTATATTGCTCTGGATATATACTGGATAGTGGTGTCTAAATTAAATCCTGTTAATAATGTTAATGTAATCTTCAGCAACACTTCCTGTTCCAAAAATTAAAATGTAGCTCTTAGTATTTATTTAATACATTAATTATACCAAAAAAGCATTTTACATGTTTTATTTTGTATACAGTAACTCTTATACTTGGTGAAAAGAAATTTTAAGATAAGTCAAAGGCATATTTCACTGGTATCGATTAGAACAGAGATAAAATGCAAAAAAGTAAGCTTGCAAGTTTATCCAATATTTGTTTCCTGTGAAAGCCTGTAAAATCTGTCTATAATCATTAACCGGAAACGTCTGTATTCCAACAAAGTGATACATGAGTTCTGAACACTGTAGTTGTACTCCATCAGATAACTCAAAAAAGATGATAAAAGTGTAGAGAAGGACTAAACCAAGCTCGAAGCAAGTGGTGTTACTTAGTTATGAGATAAACAGCAATATTCCAACTAGTTATAATAAAAACATCAAAGAGGTGATAAAGTCAGAGCCCCAGAGACTGTATACATTAACATGCAGTTGTGTTGCATTCATTATGATCTTGTTGCTGTTGCGGGGTTTTTTTTATGTTTGTCAATTAAATCTATGACTGACAATAGGGATGCATGATTTGATATAAAAATGCATTTATTTTGACGAATATTGCAATTGCAATTTAAACTTTTCTAGGTTAACAGAAAATACTGGCATAAATTATCTTATTAAGAGAAAGTTTTCCAATACATATTTATCCTCACAAAAATTTTAATAATAATAATAAAAATTTTAATTATTCAATAATTTTGTAGCACCAACTGACATTTTTTTCAAGTGCAGATACATTCAAATACATTATATTTCTCCTAAGACATTGTACATGCATTGTATAGGCAAAGTGTCTTTTCTTCACACTCATTCTGCAAAGTCTCTACCTGCCAATGGTGTGATGATGGGATACTATTTATACTACAGACAGCGGCTAGCTGCTAAGTTTCCTGGCTAACGAGCCAATCTGGGAAGCTGAGCAAACGAGTCACGTGTGCAGAAATCCAGGCAGATTTGTACTAAAACGTAAGATCCCTTTAAAAAGAAGCAAGTTTTTACCTATATAGAGCCGAAAAAATTTTAAACATCTATTTCAATGATAAGGATTTCATTCTGCTCAGTAAACACGTTTATTACAAATAATGAGTCAAAGTACCTTCATCTTAAATGGTTCATTTAAATATATAACTAATCGAAATGGTCCAAAGGTCACATTTAGATAAAAAAAAGTGAACATGACTTAATTAACTTTTTTGTTCAACCAATCAGCATTCAGTTGACTTAATTCTTAATAGCGTTATGCAAAAACTCCTCATGACGTCTTATTTAAAGAAGATTTCAATTTAATTCAGGATGGCCTGCTGCTTTAAAACCTTTAGCCAAAGAGCCTCCTTGTGATGAGCTTACATTTAATAAAATAAAAGGTAGAAGATTTGATAATGATCTCTCACGATTCTTAAGGACAGTGAAACAATTTCCATGATGCAATTTGGGCTTGGTTAAAAAATGTAATAAAATTTTAAAAATGTTTCAATGTTGCGTTTTTGACTTGAATTAAATGTCTACATTGATATTAATTTTAAACATTGAAAAGTTTATTATGTGAAAAGCGGCACGGTGGTGTAGTGGTTAGCACTGTCGCCTTGCACCTCCAGGGTCCGGGTTCGATTCCCGGGCAGGCTCGAT
>JAQQZT010000002.1:6880673-6899313 GCA_030068275.1 Clarias platycephalus
GATTGGCACCCTGTGCAGGGTGTACCCCGCCTTGTGCCCTAAGTTTCCTGGGATAGGCTCCAGGTCCCCGCGACCCTGAATACAAGATTATGTGAAAAAATATTTTTATGAAAATAATTATGTGAAAAACAATCTAACTTTTTAAAATTTGATGAAATCAGCCACATTCAGAGCTTGTGAATGTTTTTCACTCGAGAAGATAAAAAGATTCCATCATGTGAAATCATCACAATATCAATGTCATATTCATCATACTGCCTGTATAAACTATAAATCCTAGCTTAACCTATAAGAAATGTCATCGACTTGCAGGGTTAAATAGTCAGCTACTGTAGCTACTGTATGTCGTAGGGTAGGAGGATTTGTGGGGGCGATTTCAAACTACATATTCATAGAATTTCTAAAAGGGGTAAAGTTGAGAGATTTGCAGGCAATTTTGTAGTTACTTGGTCGACTAAAGAATGAAAACGTCTTTAAATAAGAGACTTAAGATCACATTTAAAAGTGGTAAAAGCACTGAACCCTGCATTTCATTACAACCCAAGCTTTAAGCGTATAAACCTGGTCAATACGCATGTCAGCGGTACTTTCCGTCATGTTCTGTTTCCACTGTGAAAATGGCGAAGCTATAACAATTTGGTGACACTTTCCACCCACGCCGGTCTGATCAATCAAGTTGATAGGAAGAAAGAAAGACAGCGGAGGAAGAATGCTGTCAGATGACTGTGACAGCTGGACGGCTTAAAACAACAACGTGCCATTGTGGAATGGAACTGGGGGAAGAAAAAAAAAAAAAAAAAAGACGTGTGAGGAAAGGAGAAGCCCCTGAGAAAGAAAGATTTAACTGTCTGAGGCATGCACGGCTGCTGGCTCGCTGACACACACACATTCACACACACTCACACATAAACACACACAGCCACAGCATGGAGAATTGTTAAAACTCAACCCTCCCTCTCGTAATAAATTCTGTGTGACTGCACGCCTTCTATTCAAGTCAGCCCGTAAGAAATACAGAGCCTGTGGTTATGAGGCAGTTGTGCTAAAAATGACGCTGCGCTCCTCCACCATTACAGCAAAGCCTATTTGATCCAAACGATCCCCATGCCGGTAACGCTATCCCTACAGCCGAGGTTGGCATTCACTGAAAGCAATCCTTCTCCTTTTTCTGAAGATTTGAGGTGCTTAATGTTGACAGAACTCTAGTTCAACGTGACCTTTGGACAATGTTCCATAGCTGAAGATCTCGCCCAAGACTAGAGCGATGACTAAACATGAAACCAGAATGTGCAGTACTTAAGAAAACAGACCAGTAGGAATATTCACCCACGACATCTGTAGTTTGGCCTGGCTTATAATAAATGTACCGTGATGATGTCATGTTTGAGGTTTGCTCGAGGTTGTCTATGATCTGTGGATGAATTTGAGTACCAGTCAGAAGTTTGGACACGCCTACCTTCTAATTATTTGTAGTTTACTGATTCATTCTCTACATTCTAGAACAATACTGGAGATTTTCATTCAAAATGAAATGAAATAACACATGGAATTATGAAATTAAGTACCAACAACAACCACAGTCATTGTCATTTTCAGACACGAAGATCAGCTGGAACAGGATTGTGTCAAGTGCATTTCCAAAACCGATCAATCACCAGGATGAAACTGGCTCACATGAAGACCTTCCCAGGAAAGCAAGACAAAAACCTACCTCTGCTGCAGAGGAGACGTTCAGTTAGAGTCACCAGCCTCAGAAATCACCAATTAACAACCAGCCCCTCAGATTAGAGCCGTTATGAAGTTGGAACAACGTTTAAATATTTACAGCCGTGGAATATTCCCCATGGAAAAGGCAAATGCTGTAAATACTTTATGCTTCAATCCCTTGTTACCCAAATAAACTGCTACCTTTACACATGACAAATGACTTATGACCTATATTTTTTTTTAACTACCGCATGATGGCTTGTAATGTTGATAAAAGGTGAGTGAAAAAAGAAGCTTCTTCTCTTTTGTTTACAGGAGGGAATGACAAAATCATGCCGTTACACAGACACGGACTTTGTTACTTCTTCACTACATTAGCCTCAGAACTGTGGGGCAAAATTATGTGGAAAAAATTCAGACCAAACATGTCTTAGCCAATCGATTACGCTTGAGATAAGGTTAAATGCTGTTTGAAAGAAACATGAGCGTGCTAAAACGTGCTTCTGTTTAAAAGTTTAAATACTCAAATATTCAAACATTCTACTATAATAAATCTTATACAGAGATATTGTGTCATCCTTAAACATCCACAGGATCTCTCGAAAATAGTTCAAATCAGCATGAAATTGCTCCGTAGCTACGATTTCATTCTGTATGTTGATGTATTTCTATTTCAGACAATAAGAGAAATTGAAGGCATGTTGAAGTAGACTGACTTATACACAATCAAATAGCATTTGAGCCGTCCCACACCCCTAATGGATCAATTTTGAAGCATTGCGATTTTCAATTTGATGTTTATTGTCTATTTCATCTCATGCAGTGATATTTATTCCAATTTCTTTTATAATATCTTAATATCATAATATCTTATGAACATTTAAATGCTATTGTCACCTTCATGCTGTGCGCAATGACTACTATTTGAACTGGTGCAACTTTGTCATAAATACAATTGCATATCAAGGTTGCACTGCATTTCACTTCATTCCATTTCGTATTATTAATTTACGCTTTTTTTTAATTATTATTATTACTTGTGACTTATATGCTTTATTTATATTCTTTTTATACATCTTGTAACTTTCTGTTCTTTTCCTACAAAATATACAGTGTGCAATCACATCTACAACCTTGTGTTACTGCCTATTGCTGAGCTCAATAAAGTATCTATCTATCTACAGTATATAGTGTAAAATTTGTCTTATTGACTGTTTAACTGTCATGTTTCTTACAAAGTGAACGACTTCTTTCCTTGCAAACCATGCATGAACTCAACATTTGAAGAAGCTATGCTCTCACAAAATACAGTTATTTGCGAAAGATGGAAGTGGCTTGTATTTTCTGAGAAAGCAGTGGTACATTTTTCAGGGAGCTGACCTAAGTTTTCTTAAATAAAGTCTGAACAGATGCTTTTATTATTATTATTATTATTATTATTATTATCATAGTAATTTTTCTTGGGATTTTTCCCAAAAACTGACCCAAAAATTGTTTTCAATAAAAATGATTGCAAAAGTGATTAAATTGTGTAGCTCTACAGCTTAATATAAGGAACAACACCGAGCATAAACGGTTTTCATCTGTGAACGTTTTCTTATCTTACCTTCTGATTCCACCCCCTTTCAGTGATTACTGATGTTATGTTGTTTAGGACACTTTGGCTTTCACACTAAAATGTGTAACCTTATACACCTTTCAGATTACACTCTTCTTTCCGTATCATTTCATTTTTAGGAAAGCAAGCCAGTCCAATTCCTACTTTCACATTTAGTACTGGGCAAAAGCCACATACAGAGACATGCTGTAAAGCAAAAAATGCCTTGAAAAATAATTAATATTTTTCTACAGCTTAATATAAGGAACAACAACACGTTTATAAAAACGCTTTTCAACAATGAACGTTTTCTTATCTTTGCTTTTATTTAGATGTGTCCACTTTTATCAAGAACATTCTATCCATATATTCTATCCAATCATATCAGAGGGGCGGGTCAAATATATTGTGGAAAGCATTTAATTGGTTGAACACAAGTCTAGTACAGGACGAGTCATCAAAAATGCTTTTTTTTTTTTTTTTTTCATTTTCCCAGTTTAAACAACTATTACAATAAATAAACAAATATTATTTTGCACTTCTTCCTGGATATGCTCTCATAGGGTCAAAACTCTCACTTTGATTTTAAGAACCACATGAATTAAACACGTGATGTTAATTAAAATAAGCGATCGACATGTTTGGATAGAAATCAAAGCAGAATTGTAACTTAAAGTTGTCTACCATAAATATGAGTTAAGACATTTACACACACCAAATCAAGTGCAGTGTGTTTATTAGCTAGAAAGCTGGCCGCCACTAAACCAAGTCCCTTCTAACTGCCTCTCCCTGCCTGTGGGGAAAAACAAGAAAAGCCTGTGTCAATGCACATGACGAGCCAGCTGGCTACAGCACACAGGAAGTAGGAGAAAAGGGGGGCAAAAACAATCACAAACCTTGCATATCGCTCGTTTTCAGAGCCTCAATCAGTCCCTCGGCGTGCCTGGGATTCGGGGATCCATTGCAGAAAAAATCTGACCAATCACAGACGAGGAAACGCGACCCAGCCAATCAGAGACGCCCTACCTTTGGGAACGCGCCAATCGGAACACGCCTTGTTGCCGCCGCTGTTTCAAACCCCTCCATACTTCATACTTAGGTACACTTCTCAATAGTGACTTCTGCACAATGTGGAGTGCCCTTTGTAGCGCAAAACTGTGCGATTTGGGATTGAAGCACTCGCGTCTCATGAGGGAGGGGTCACTCTCACTTGCTCGGACAGGAAACCGAAATCTGAGTACTGGGTGGAGAAGGAGGGGAAAGAGGGAAGAAGGTGAATGTGTGTGTGTGTGTGTGTGTGTGTGAGAGAGAGAGAGAATGTGTATAGGGGGTGTTGTTTCACCAGGGATGAACAGAGAATGAGGTGAAATGGCCAAGCTAACATGAATTGTTTTTGCTGGCCGAGGATGAAAGGTTTAAATGAGTTTTGAGTATAAAAAAGTGAAAAGCTTTTCCATTATTTCAGTGTAATAGTGTTTGCCCTGGCTGGCTATGGATTATTTAATGAGATCCATTTTGAACAAACACACTGTCATCTAAGGCAGACTACTTTTACAAACTACCAGACTCACTAAAGGTGCAATAAACATTTTTTTTCCTACTATACAAATAACATGGAAGTCATGTCAAACACGATCGAATAGAAAAATCTAAGCTGTAACCCCAGCAAAAGCATATAAAATGTCTGAGAAAACCCATCGGGAAACCTAAGGGAAATGGTTGTGTTTGGACTTGCCTCCTTCACCACTTTCACACCTGGTATCAAAATCCAGACTCAAGCGATCAGATCACAAGTGGACACCCGAGACGTATATCCGTTCACACCTGGTGTCAGCGTAATAGTGTTTCCCCTGGCTGGCTATGGATTATTTAATGAGATCCATTTTGAACGCTGTCATCTAAGGCAAATGTTAATATTTTACGAACTTACAGACGCATTAAAGGTGCAATAAACATTTTTTCTACTTCATATTTGTACAATTAACATGGATGTCATGTCAAACATGATCAAACAGGAAGATTTAAGCTGTAGCCTGGGCAAAAGTGTATAAAATGGCTGATAAAACTGGGAAAACTGGAATGCATGGTTGGGTTTGGACGTGCCTCCTTCATCACTTTCACACCTGGTAAGAACGCAGAGCCGTTCACACTTGGCATTAAACCCTTAAAAACCAAGGGTCACATATACAGTACATGCTTATAGTAATAACCTGAAAACAAACAGGAAAACATGTGATAATGTGTAACTGTGCTATTTCTTTGCCTCTGTGACCCATTTTTTGCTCATTCATGTTTGTATAGTTGGTTAAAATGTAATAAAATTCAATTAAAATGCCCCGAGTTTTAAGAGCTACAATGTGTCTCCTGTTCAATGTTCAGATTTCATACATTGTTTATGAGAAAAAGGAAAGACACAGTCATGTACATCGTCTCTGTGATGCATTTCTTTTCAAGTAGAGATGTACAGCAAATCCTACTTTATCTAACCTTACGGACAGCTTCAAACAGTTTAGAGTATTTGCATGGTCTGATAATGAAACGCGTTATGAGATCCTGGAATAAACTATGAGAAGCACCTCCTTTAGTCTCTGCCGTTATAGCATTTGTTTTATGCATTATCCCAGCAGTGGAGAGCTTTACATTTCAGCATGACTTCTACATTGCTTCCACATGTCTCGCCATGATGATATATTTACCGCTTTCTGATTCCACTCGCTTCCAGTGATTACATATTTTATGTTGTTTATGACTCTTTGGGCTTTGCACCTTCCAGATTACACTATTTTTTTCCATATATGTCGTTTCATTTTTAGGAAAACATATTCACATTCAGCACTGAGCAAAAGACCTGCTATAAACCAAAGATCCCTTCAAAAATAATAAATATTTTACTACATAACATAAAATACTATAAAGTACAGTTAATAGAAATAATCCTAATACAGTAAGAGTTTGCCGTCTTTTGTTCTTTTGTTTCTATTTTCCTGTTTTAATAGTCATCTGGTGTTATTTCATACTGATTTCGGAACATTTTGGTTACAAATATTGTTATGGAATATATTCCTGCATATACTGTATATAACATGGAAGGGCACAGGTTTCGGGTTTGATTCCCGCCTCTGGTCTGTGGGCATGGAGTTTGCAGGTTCTCCCTGTGCTTGGTGGGTTTCCTCCGGGTACTCTGGTTTCCTCCCACAGTCCAAAGACATGCAGATTAGGCTGATTTGCCGTTCCCAAATTGTCTGTAGTGTGTGACTAAGTGTGTGTGACTGTCTGTACGTGTGTGAGTGTGTGTGTGTGTGTGTGTGTGTGCCCTGACGGATTGGGTGGACCCTGTAATGGATTATCCATAATAAAATATAGATTATACAATGGATTATGGTTCAGAGATAATTGCCATAATTAAGGGCACTTTAAATATTTAATAATAATAAGAAGAAGAAGAAGTATTATTACTATTATTATTATAACAATACTACTGCGACTACTACTACTACTAATAATAATAATAACTGGCTCACCCTTCTGGTGTATTTCTTGTGATTAGATCAACAAGCAACATTACAGATATTCCTGGAATATTAGTTACAAAAAAAAAACTTTAAAGGAAAAAAATAAAAAGTAAAAACACATTTGACCAACTTTCCTTTTCAGCTGTCACATAATCATGAACATATGTTTTTAAACTGTTTTAGGAACCACAACTAAAAAAGAACTAAAAACAAAAAAAAAACTCAAAAAGAATGTTCTGAAAACCGAAAGATGGAGATTGTGGCTTGACTGATTGATCGATTGGATTGTGGAGACAAAACATATCCTATACATACTAAAAATCTAGTGCATTACTCATTAAGACAATCTCACATCAATATAAATGCAGCTTCCCTGCTTTATTAACCCTGGGTTTATCTGGTTTACAGAAGAGAAAAACATCTTTTTTAACACATCAAATTCTAAGCCTCCTAGTCACTTTGCAATTCTATAGTGGCATACTTTTATAATAGCCTCTGTTCTTCTGGAAAGGCTTTCAGGTTGGAATGTCAGTGCCCGTTTATCCACAAGAGCATTGTTAAGGTTTGGGACTGATTTTAGACAAGAGGCCCGGCATTTAGTTGGTTTTCCAGTTCAACACAAATGTGTCCGTTGGGTTGAGGTCAGGGCTTTGTACAGGCCACTGAAGTTCTTCCACTCCAGTCTTGGCCATCCATGTCTATGGAGTTCATAGGCATATAAAATGTTTGAAGTAAATCCCTGTAGTTTTACTCGCTCACTTACTCACTCATCATCTATACCGTTCCATCCTATACTGTATGTGAAGTCACGGGGGGCCTGGATCCTATCACAAGAGACTTAGAGCATGAGTTGGGGTACACCCTGGATGGAGTGCCAATCTATCACAGGGCACACACACGCTACTGGCAATTTGGGAATGGCAATTAGCCTAATCTACATGTCTTTGGACTGTGGGAGGAAACCCACCAAGCATGGGGAGAACATTTGTGTGTCTGTGTGTGTGTGCCCTACAATGGAGTGACATCCTGTTGTATCCTGCCTTGTTCAGAAAAGTCTCCTGGGCTACAGACCACCAGTGACCTTGTACTCATGATAAGCAGTATAGAAGGTGGTGGTGATTTTTGCATGTCTTTGGGCTGTGGCTCAGTGTGTTACGGTTCTGAGTTACTGATCAGAAGGTCGGTGGTTCAAGCCCCATCTCTGCTAGGTTGCCGCTATTAGGCCCTTGAACAAGACACTTAATACCGTCTGCTCTAGGGGCGACGTAAAAATGGATAGCACTGCGACCTGACCCCTGCATACTAATAAAGCTGGGATATGTGAAGAATAAAGAATTTTACTGTGAGGTTATGTATATGTGATGAATAAAGACTTTTAAGTGAAAGAGTTAAGGCTGTGGGTTACTGGGATACTGATCAGAAAGGTCGTGGGGTTTGAGCCCCAGCACAGCCAAGTTGCCACTGTTGAGGGCCGTAACCCTTTTCAATCCAATTTCAAATTTCTATTTGTCACATGCACAACCATAAACAGTACGATATGCAGTGAAATGCTTGCACAACCTTGAAAAGGAAAAAAGAAGAAAGAAGGCAAGATGCTAATTGAAAGAATAAAAAATCTAAAATTTAAAATCTACAATTTCGTTATAGTAAAATAAAATAGAATAAAATAAGGTGGAAAGTAGAAATATGTAAAGTATATAAAATGTAAGAATGTACAAAAATAAATTTAAAAAAAGTGAGAACTGTGCAAAAATCTGCTCCAGCGACGGTGTAACCTGGCTGAACCTGAGCTCTGACCCCAGCTTCCTACCTGGTATATGTAAAAAAAATATTTCACAGTGCTGTAAGGTACATGTGACAAACAATTTATCATTATTATTATTATTATTATTATTATTATTACAACTTACTCACTTATCACTTCTTCCCGCAGGCGATAAGGTCTCTCAACCACAACACCACACAGGACTAATACCATTTTCTAAAACATCCACAATCATGACATTGGCTCGCACTCATCCTGGACACTCATGGACGCTTATGGACACATTCATGAACACTTCATATTTATATTTAATTTCCTGGATCATTGCACACAAGTCACTTTCATGCATATTTGCACACTCCCCGCAGTCATTTTTTTTTATTTACATATTTTAAAAAAATTCCATATTTTCTATATTCACAGAATATTTTTTTTATTTGTACAGAAATATTTTTCTTTTCTTTTACCTAGCTACATTTTATTTTCTATTGTATTTCTTAAGTAAAGCTTTTATTTTTAAGGTCACTGGCGGTCGTGTAAGCATTTCACTGCATATCGGCTGTGTTATGTGACAAATAAAATTTGAATTTAAATTGGAATTTATCATAGATTGTAGAACTGCAGTACCGCGTGTCATCAATAGGAGTCAGTAGACAACCCTTTCACCGTGAAAGCCACCGTAAGGGCGACTGATGAACAAGCGCTGGCTGTCACGGCGCCTCGGGTTGCACTGCGTCTGCGCAGCATTTTTTTTCCCCCAAATCCAAGATGGCGGTGCAAGAAACAGCTGCTCAACTCTCTATGGCTCTGAAGGTTCAAGAATATCCAACTTTGAAGGTTAGCAACCGCGTTGTTTTTAAATGAACACACCCGCGCGGGGTGTATGTGCGGGTTCAGGCGGTTGAGTTTGGCCGTGTGGCGGAAACCGGAGTTTAAATGGGATGTCAGGCGATTTGGAAATCAATGCGGGTTTGTTCTGGGAGCTAAGGCTAAACAAGTTAGCAAAACAACTCAGCTGAGAGAGAGAGAGAGAGAGAGAGACAGACAGACAGACAGAGAGAGAGATAGAGAGAGAGAGAGAGAGAGAGAGAGAGACAGGAGGAGAGATGAGTTGATATCAGGGATTTAATGAATATTCCTGAATTGAGAATGGTTTCATCGTAATGCTGTAAATGTAACGCGTCTCCGCTCTGCTTTTGTTTCGTAAAAATCCACTAAATGTCTCTAAGATGCTGATCGGATCGTGTTATTGCCCGCCTGCAGGCGAGGGCTGTTTCAGCTCCCTGAAAAAAACAAAACAAATCTACGCTTTAACCGTACAGTAGGCCAGATTGCATTGCATTGCTGCTGCGTGTCATCCTTGACGTTATCTAGCAACCAGCCTGACCTCCCTAGTGACTGCACAGTCTGTGCACACATGCAGACACAGCAAAGCTGCTGATCATCCATGCACATCAATGCTTCACCATTCACCTTCCAGACATGTCTTGCCTTTTATTTATTTTTATTTTTTTTTAAATCATGGCAGATCATGTCATGGCTGCTTTGCCACCTTTGTTCTCTGCGCCACTCTGCCTTTTTTTTTTTTTTTTTTCCCCCTTCTTTTTTTTGTTTCTTTCCTTTTGCATGCAGTAAGGCTGCACTGGCGAGAGAGAGAGACTCATGTCGAGATCAGACGCTTGATATTCATCCGGGGATTCGTTGAGCTTCATGGAAAGGGACTTGCCTTTCAATTTCCGTCCCTGTGCACGCATGCAGAATTTAAATGCTACTGTCATCTGCTCGCTTGTGCCCCTGCTTCCTGTCGGATGGTTCTAGAACATCGAGATCATTTCACGTCCGCTGTTCTGTTCGAGCACGGGTTTCTTCGTTATGTGTCGGATTAATAAACACGTAATATTTTTGTCTTGTTTGTTTGCTTTTTTATTTTTATTTTTTGTTTATTTGTTTGTTTTTTTCGCATGCGGATATGCCTTGTTGAGACGACGCTAACTCTATTAACCACTCTGTGCAACCGTGGTGTGCAGAAAGGCATCTCAGGATGATGCACAGCGTGTTTAAGTTAGGGGCAGATGGACTAGAACAGCAGGAGACGTTGATGTTGAGTTACAATCCCGACAGCTGAGAACAGTAATTTGACAAGACAGAGTGTGTACAGGCTCACTGAAACTCTAGATCACACGAGAGTTCCTGTCTGGAACCAGCAAACACAACACAGTGAGAGTTACTGCGACCATTTTATGAGAATGAGTCAAAAATCCATTCCACACTTGGGTTATATTAAAACATCTTGTCAGCGCTTTCCAGTCGAGGCTACTGTTCATTTGCATCAGTTCATTCGTAACTGCGGTGCGAGCGGAAATGGACGCCCCACTTGTGATTTGCACGAAAGTAGAGAAGCGTGCAGTGAAATTTTTTTTTTTTTAAATGTATAAAAAAAAAAATTTCCTAGTAACATTTTTTTGGTTGGTCTGAGGGTGTACCTGATGCTGTTATTTATCAAGCACTTTGTTGTGTACAAGTTTGCATGGAGGAATCGTTTTGTCTACGAAGGAATAAATAGAGAAGTTCATTGGTCGCACCTCAAGAAGGAGCTGAACACCCGCCCACGCCGATGACAAACGTCTGCACATTTCTGCCCACACTGTCGACGCTCTGCAGAAACTTTGTTTCGGGGTGTTAAAGCGTTCTTCCCTATAGTCCGGACCTTTTGGTCCCCTGAAAGCAGCCCTACGAGGATGAAGATTTACTTCAGATGAAGAAGCGAAGACAACAGTGCATTCGTGGCTCTCAGCTTATCCTAAAACCTTTTAATAAGGGAAGTGCTTTCAAAATTATGTATTTAATTATCTTTTCTTAGTACTTGTCTTTTCACTGGCCACTTCATTAGGTACACCTTATTAGGACCCCTTTAGCCTTCAGAGCTCCCTTTATTCTTTATTCCCCCACATCCCGAAGGTGCTCTATTGGATTGAGATCTGGTGACTGTGGAGGCCGCTTGAGTACACTGAACTCACAGTCATGAAACCAGTTTGAGATGATCCGTGGATCCGTGCTATCATGTTATTTACTACTATCTGAATGTCGCACACAGAAATCAAGACTCATTAGACCAGGCAACATTTTTCCAATCGTTTATTGCTCAGTTTTGGTGAGACTGGTGTGTGAATTGTATCCTCAGTGCTCTAGCGCCCTATCATCCGGATATCGCGAGTATGCTGTAACCTCTCGCAGCCGGAGGTCTAGAGAGAGCTGATTGGCTGAGCTCTCTCAGAGGGGAGGGGTGAGAGGTACTTAGTGCTCCCACAATTAAATTATGTGATGGTCTTCGGCCCTCCCGACTGAGTGGTAGCAGTAGCCCTAATGTGGGAGCCCCCTAGTTGTTATAAATAGTTGTTATAAATAAACAACAATACATTAGGAAACATAATATCTCACAGGATGTGAGGTAAGGAATACTTTATATGGCCAAAACTTTCTGGACACCTGACACCTAAGCGTCCTTGTTGAAAATCCCATTTTAGATGACTCGTTCTTTGCTGATAATAATCTCACCTGCCCAGGGAAGGCTTGCCACTAGATTTTGGAGCTTGGCTGTGGGGATTTGTGTTAATTCAGCTAGAAAAAGGACTTGAGCCATGTCTCAGTTTGTACACAGGGGCGTCGTCATGATGAAACCTCTCCTACCAAGGTGATTCCAGAGCTAGTTCGGTGCCGGTGCCCAATTTCGAAGCAGTCCTTTGGGCCCTCAGACAGGTTCCATGGCAGCACCATCACTTTACTGGGCTAGAACAAGGAACCGCTTACATCAGCGGATTATCACGACCAACTAAAAACATGTTTTTCAAAAGTTTGTGATCATCTTTTGAAAAACAGACTCAATATGCAATAGGCAGCTCAAATGCTTTCTAGTAATTATAAAGCCAGGAGAACTGCTCGCAAAGCCACGTTGAAGTTGTTGTTGTTGTGCTCACCTCTAGCATTAAATTACATAAATGCTTTTCTTTTTTTTTAACCAGTTCTGGGAGAGTATAGACGTACATAGATGTGACGTAATTATGTGACACTCTAGCTCATGGAAAGACAAAGCCAGTTCTCATGAGCGTCGCTATTAAACCGTCTCTGAACTAGCACCTGGTTTTACTTTGTTATATAACTTATATAACAATGTTATTATGATATTTGTTATAACTTTATACTAGAGTCTAATCTCTTCATATTGGTAGTTGTTGTTTGAAAAAGGTTTCAGAAACAGGAAAACATAATGTCAAACATTTTTTATCCATCCATCCATTTTCTTCCGCTTTATCCGAGGTCGGGTCGCAGGGGCAGCAGCTTCAGCAGGGATGCCTAGACTTCCCTCTCATTTTTTAATCAATTATTATTGTTATTTTTAATAAAGGCCTAATCAGGTTTAGTACAAATCATTTGTAATGTTATAGTGTTGATGTATATTTATAATTTTTTTTTAAACAGCTATAATTCAGTAGGGATGGAAATCACCAGGGATCACCCGATACAATAGTATCATGATACCCAGGTGCCAATACTATTTGTATTTCTGCATTTTATACATATTCTGAACCAATGTTAAACCTTTTTTTGTCCCGCCCCCACACATTTTATATTCAACTTTCACAAATAATTCGCCCCTACCACACGGGACACCGTGCTGTCTGCCAATGTGTGAATAGTTTAGAGTGCACCCCCTGTAGGATTATAGCGGAACTGCAAAATTTTGCTACCTCGAATGCAAACGTACTCATTTAAAAGAAAAAAAATCTATTTTGATGTCATTATATACTTTATATCAAATATCAGCTAGAGTGAGATATATATCGTGGCAAAAGGAAAGCATTTAGGGTGATCACGAATCGTTCTTGTGTTTCCCCTGCAGGTTCCTTATGAGACTTTAAACAAACGCTTCCGCGCAGCACAGAAGAACATCGACCGTGAGACGAGTCACGTGACCATGGTGGTGGCTGAGCTGGAGAAAACCCTGAGCAGCTCCTTCCCCGTGGTGGACTCCGTGGTCTCCCTGCTGGACGGCGTGGTGGAGAAATTGAGCGCGCTCAAACGGAAGGTAAGTTCATGTAGGAACGTTACATTAGCATTACGTCATTTGGTGGACGCCCTCATCCAGAGCGACTTACGGTTTTATCTCTTTATACATCTGAGCAGTTGAGGGCCTTGCTCAAGGGCCCAACAGGGACAACTTGGTGGTCGTGGGATTTGATCCTGGGACCTTCAGAACCGTAGTCTAGTGCCTCAACCTGAGCTTAACTCGGATACACCTGACGTTATTCCTGTAGCAGTTTACACTGGTGCAGCGAAGGGAAACTGTTTTTCCTTCAAGTTGGCCCAGTTCTTGTTTTTAGAACTTTCCATCTTAGACGAGACAGTCTACAAGGTTTACTTCGATGTTAGTAGGAAAATGCTGCTGCACTGAATGATGGAATGAGTCACGAGCTTTACCTTATTGTTCTACAACCATAATGTCTTGTTTCCTTGATGTTTTGAGGATTTTTAGCAACTTAAATACTAGAACCTCAGGCTCGTTGCTAGTTTTCATTCTGAAAAAATGTCCATTAAGAGGTTGCACAGATTAAACATTTAAAACTTTCTTTTATTTGTCATAGCACGATTTGTAACTTAAAAAAAAAAAAACAAAGAAAATCACAACCCAACATGCTTTTGTTTGAAATAGAGTTAATCTAAAATGTAAAAAAAAAAATTATTTGGTAGAACAGCTTACTAGGTCGGCAATGACCCCTTGCACCTCCAGGGTCCAGGTTCGATTCCCGACTCTGTATGCATGGAGTTTGCATGTTCTCCCCGTACAGCTGGAGCTTTGCCCTGTCGACACACGCACATGCGTTAATGCAGCTTATTTTTATTTTATATTTATTACCAAATCCTCCATGGCCCGGTACCGGTCTGCGGCCCGGTGGGTGTGGACCTCTGTCTTAAGATGTTAAAATATTTCTCAGAGCTAGAGTTCGTGTGTATGGACGTCCTTATAACAGTCCAGCGACTCGACTTGTGGTTTGACGGGTTTCTGGTCGTTAAAGATAAGAGATGTTTAGAGAGTTTTACCACAATCTAACGCTCCTCGTAACATCTCTTGAAGGCCGCAGAATCCATCCAGGCCGAAGATGAAAGTGCTAAGCTGTGTAAGCGACGTATCGAGCACCTGAAGGAGCACAGCAGCGACCAGCCGGCTAACGTAAGCGTGTGGAAACGGAAGCGCATGGACCGCATGATGGTGGAGCACCTGCTGCGCTGTGGATACTACAACACCGCTGTCAAGCTCGCCAAACAGAGCGGGATCGAGGTGGGTCTCTCTCAAATTAGTGACCAAGACACATGAGGTGCCTAAAAATATATAGATTTTTTTAAAATATGGTTTTTTAAAAGTAATAATAAATCGATCTCTGTATATATTTACTAGGATTTGGTCAACATTGAGATGTTCCTCACTGCAAAAGAAGTGGAGGAATCACTCGAGAGGCAGGAAACGGCTACCTGCTTGGCCTGGTGCCATGACAACAAGTCTCGTCTGAGAAAAATGAAGGTAAAGCTGATAATTTAGTAGATCTGAGTTTAGAATGACAAGGGACGTTCAAGTCAAACCAAGACATTTGATTGTGCTTTTGAGTAGTAACAACACAGTTATGAACAGAAGTTCACTTTACTTCGTAATACCCTCCCCTGAAATTCACAGACGTACGGCCTTCTTTTATATCACCATACTGTGCCTGAAGTCTTCTGTAAAGATCAATCAGTTGTTTTGTTTTGTTTTTTTACGCAGAAATTTCTTCACAAGTCCCGGTTTGACCTGAACGCCCCTCGTGTAAATCAGAGAGCTTTAGTTTTTGCCTCAGCCATCTTTAAAGGACCTGTAAATGTCTTGATGTAGCACGCTTGTGAAAGCAGCACAGGAAAGGGTTCAATGGTTTCTTTCATGACCGGTACTTCACTAAATTTGATCTTTTGCTGTGTCGTAAATTTTCTTCCTTTTCTCTCAGAGCTGTCTGGAGTTCAGTTTAAGGATCCAGGAATTTATCGAGCTCATACGACAGAACAAACGCATGGACGCAGTACGGTACGGTGACCCCTCCACCCCCCCCCTCTCTTTAATCGAAACAGATCGAATCATGTACATATAGTTATTAATGTAATTAATGACCTGTGCGTGTCGTAGACATGCACGGAAACACTTCAGCCAAGCAGAAGGCGGGCAGCTGGATGAGGTTCGGCAGGTGATGGGGATGCTGGCATTTCCTTCGGACACTCACATTTCACCGTACAAGGTGAGGTTTACGGACCGACTAGCTTCGTAGATCTAGGGTTTAACTTGAGGCAAGGCTATGACGGGTTTCTTTCCTTTTATAGTCTGGTAGGTGCTAGCACATGGACCTGAGACTCCTTCCACAAATCCGTGCAAAAGCTTTCCGTATTTTTAATCAATGAAATATAATGCGGTATGAATTCCCTGTGAATTAGCCGTTACCGTAGAACCAATAATGCAACACCTTCTGATCAATCCTGTTAGATAATTCAGGAAAGTTTTGGGAATAAATTGCTTTTTTAGGACATGCTCAACTAACGTAACATACACTCAAAAAACTTGGCCAAGATACTAACCTGGGTATTTTCATGGGCTTGCATGAATTTATTTATTTATTAATTATTTAATTTCTGTTTCGCTATATTAGAGTTAAGTGCAGAAGATAATAGAAGTTTAGCTCAACTGTTTAAAGTTTAAAGCGCCCACTATCCACTGAGAAATCCAGCACGATTACATTTCAAGGTTGAGATTGGAAAAAGCAGAGGAAAATTGTGTTTCCTTAAAAGATGCGAACAGTCCCAATGAAATGATCTACAGGAAGCTGCTTGTTTCTTCGTAGGACCTTCTGGATCCAGGCCGCTGGAAAATGCTGATCCAGCAATTCCGATACGACAATTACAGATTACACCAGCTGGGGAACAACTCTGTGTTCACCATCACTCTGCAAGCCGGGCTGTCTGCCATCAAAACCCCGTATCCTCACAGTAATTGGCTTTGATAACCTTCGACACACCATGTTCTTATAGTTCTTCTAGCAGAGTGTAGAGTTACAGTTAACACATTCTTGGTATGCTGTTGAGTGCATATTAAATTGTTCTCTAGGATTCTGCAAAAAGTGAGAACTGCTAGCATTTAGCCACATGTTCAATTATGGTAACTATAGTGACGATTTGTCACATATGTTTTGTCTTTGCTATATATCATTTTCAACAGAATAAGGTTTAGGTGATGCTGAACTTCCTCCTCTCGCCCAAGTCGTTGCCCTTGACTCTCGGCCCACAGACAGTGTTACAAAGAGGATGGTACCTCTAAAAACCCAGACTGTCCTGTATGCAGTAAATCCCTGAACAAACTGGCTCAGCCTCTCCCCATGGCCCACTGCGCAAACTCTCGTCTGGTGTGTAAAATCTCCGGAGAGGTCATGAACGAGAACAACCCGCCCATGATGCTGCCTAATGGCTATGTTTATGGTTACAATGTGAGTACTGTTGCATGCCACTTTTGTTTAGAGGAAAAAAGGAGTGTGTGTGTCTCTCTCTCTCTCTCTCTCTCTCTCTCTCTCCCTTTCATTTTTGTCCTCCCCCCCTGTAAAATAACAGAAAAGAGTCTATAAAAAAAGGATTATAGAAAATATTCTTATTAGGAAACCAGTTGATGTAATTTTTTTAAGAATCCTTGGACATTTGTCCTACTTCTTCTGCTGACCTTGACTGTCTCACTTAGTAGGTCTCATGCAGCGCGGGTTATGTCTTTATAACGGAAGAAAAATAATTTATGAATATAATTTCTTTAATGAAACTTCTTAGTGCAAAGAGTTGCTCCTAGTGACGGAATTCTAAGAAAATTGTTCCCCAGTTTCTCCCTAAGAATTCTCCTTAAAATCAAAGCGTAGGTCCTAAAACGTACATCAAATATCTTAAATGCTTAAAAGAGCTCCTAAGGTTAAAAGCTGTTAAGAGTTGTGGGTAGCCTTATGAGTTTTTTTTTTTTAAGCAGATGAGAAAATATCATATAGATAAAGACGAAGTACTTGCTCCCTTATTACCAATCTCTGCACTCACAAGGACACGCCAGCAGTCACAGAACAATTACTTTCAAATAGATTAAGTGCAAAAATAACCATTTATTGGTGGATAAAAATAAGTTAAAGCAAATAAATGTGTGTGATTTGGGTAAAATAGGCAAAATATGCTGCTTGTTATTTCAAAGTAAAGACTTGTATCATAATTATTATCTCATCACTTTGTAGTTATGCACAGGTCATGCATTTTTCATGCACGCACCAGATCCGACCCGATCCGGTAAGAGACCCAACCTGACCCATCTGAGGTGCTCTAATCTTCACAAATCAAGCACCGCACAGGCACACATCGACCCACAAAAAAAAAAAAACATGATGAATTTTATTAGGTCTGATAAATGGAACAGAAGAGCGCACTGTCAGCAAACAGCCATGAAACGAGGGAGCATTTGACTCTTTGTCCCCCGCTCTCAGAGCAAATAAAAAATAAAAAGAATAAACGAATTGTTCCAGACTTAGGACCAAAACAGAGTTTTTCTGAAGTCTGTGTAACCGCAGTGAGGAAAAAAAGCTAAACCATTTAGGGGAAAAAGTGAGTCTAATAATAAATGTGTGTGTGTGTGTGTGTGTGTGTGTGGTGACAAAGAGAGTGCCAGAATGAGGGAAAAGAAAGCAGAAAGTGATTTATTTCCCTGAATATTTATTAATAATTAGGCTGACTCTGAACATGCTTTGTTAGTCATGGACCTGCCCACAATATTTTTTCTAAAGATCTTCCAAAACCGCACATTATTAGCATTTAATTATTTTTCTTTTGACATCTTTAGAAGAATGCGTCAGACCTAGCAGTGAGGTCAGCCACGCCTCCTCAGTGAAATGGTTGGTCCTAAAGCCCTATTCGGACGGGACTAGTTTTCCAAACGACGTTTGAGTTTGAATTTTTTTCAGACGACGTCTGTCAGTTCAT
>JAQQZT010000002.1:6899415-6919617 GCA_030068275.1 Clarias platycephalus
GACAGACATGGCAGATTCGGACGGGATTAAAATCACAAAGTACGTCTGTGAAACAGAAATTTCTCTAACGACCCCCTTTAAAACTAGTCCCGTCCGAATCGGGCTTTAGTCCCGTCCGAATGCATACATGAAATGACAGACGTCGTCTGAAAAAAATTCAAACTCAAACGTAGTCCCGTCCGAATAGGGCTTAAGACTCATAGCTAGAAGTTTTCTGAGCTATCTGAGAGGATTTTTTGAATTTTCATGAATATGGACCCCGAAGCTGGTTTTCCTCCTACACACTAATGCAGAAGTGTTGACCAGTAAGATTGTGATCTGATATGAAATTAAACCTCATATCACCTCATTTTTGCTGACATGACGTAAAATCAGTGATTGTCTTTAACCTCTGATGAAACATTTCTATGCGGACAGGACAGGAGTTTTTTTTTTTTTTCTTCTATAATGATTACGCCAACGATCACCAGCAGTGTTTACCGAATGTTGTTCTAGTACAGACCAAGAGATTTGTACAATCTATACATTAAAGCACATTAAAGCTGTCTCAATGACTCATGGCAGCCTTTACGTTTCTTTACATTTGTCACCTGTGTGTGTGTGTGTGTGTGTGTGTACAGGTGCATCTCAATAAATTAGAATATTTAAAAAAAATTATTATTTGAGTAATTTAATTAAAAAAACTATAACTCACATATTATATAGAGTCATTACACACAGACTGATATATTTCAAAGGTTTATTTATTTTAATTTTGATGATTATGGCTTACAGCTAATGAAAACCCAAAATGCAGTATCTCAGAAAATGTTAATATAAGCTCAATTAAGCTCATTAATGGAAAGTTGAAAGGAAGGAAAAAAACATGGTAGATAAAGGTGCACGGTCTTGAAAGCACTGTGAAATGAAAACCATTCAAGAATTTAGGGGAGATTTACAAGGAGTCGACTGCATCTGGAGTCAGTGCTTCAAGAGCCACCGCAAACAGACGTATCCAGGACATGACATGGGCTACAACTGTCGCATTCCCTGTGTCAAGCCACTCTTGAACCAGAGACCTGGGCCAAGGACAAAAAGTACTGGACTGTTGCTCATTGGGCCAAAGTCCTCTTTTTAAATGAAAGTAAGTTTTGCATTTCATTTGGAAATCAAGGTCCCAGAGTCTGGAGGAAGAGAGGAGAGGCACAGAATCTATGTTGCTTTCAACCTGGACCTCTCACTTGAGGTCCAGTGTAAAGTTTGCACAGTCAGTCATGGTTTGGGGAGCCGTGTCATCTGCTGGTGTTGGTCCACTGTGTTGTATCAGGTCCAAGGTCAGCGCAGCACTCTAGCGGCTAGTTTTAGAGCACTCCATGCTTCCTTCTGCTGACCAGCTTTATGGAGACGCTAATTTCATTTTCCCACAGGACTTGGCACCTCCTCACAAAAATACTAATACCTGGTATCCCTGTGATTGATGGACCAGCAAACTCGCCTGACCTAAACCCCATAGAGAATCTATGGAGTATTGTGAAGAGGAAGATGCGAGACACCAGACCCGATAACGCAGAAGAACTGAAGGTCGCTATTAGAGCAACACCTCAGCAGTGCAACAGACTGATCGCCTCCATGCCACGCCGCATTGCTGCAGTAATTCATGCAAAGGGACCCCCGACCAAGTACTGAGTGCTGTACATGTTCATACTGTTCGGTAGCCCAATATTTCTGTGTTTAAAAAAATCTTGTTTTATGTTTTAAGTAATATTCAAACTTTCGGGTTTTTTGAGTTTTCATTAGCTGTAAACCATAATCATCGAAATAAAAACACTTGAAATATATCGGTGTGTGTGATAAACTGATATAATATGAGTTTCACTTTTTGATTTGAATTAATGAAATAAACTTTTCAGCGATATTCTAATTTATTGAGATGCGCATGTGTGTGTATATACAGTGAAACCTCGGATTGCGAGTAACGCGGTTTGCGAGTGTTCCACAAGACGAGCAAAAATTTTTAATAAATTTTGACTTGAAAAACGAACAAGTCTTGGTTTACGAGTATCATGTATCACGCATGCGCTTGAAAGAAAGTTTCATTAGAGAGGTTGTATATATATATCCAATTTCTCCCTCTTTGTCACTCTTTATTACTCTTTATACTATTTAAATAATTTCAATCAAGATATGATTGACATGTTGAATTCAGCTTTAATCCAAGGGGTTCAACCAGAAATATTGCATTTACGGTTTAGGAATCTGAGGCATGTTACTTGGATGCAAATCCTCCTTTGAAACGCAGTCGCTTTTAGTTGCTACTTGTTTGCAGGGTTTGATTTGTATTTTTGTTAATCCCCTTGAATTAAGGCTGGATGTCTACATTTCATTCACATCTTTTGCTTTTTTCAATTGCTTTTTTTTTTTTTTTTAATCCATGGTGGTGATGAACAAAGGGAGGAGAAACATGAAAATTGTATGTTAGTCCAAATATTTTTGGATCTGATTCTGTTTAAATTTTTTCATTTGCAATGAGATTTAAATAGTATGCTGATATGTTTTATGTTTTTATTTCCTAAACAGTCTCTCCTGTCTATTCGCCAAGATGACAAGGTGGTTTGCCCCAGAACCAAAGAAGTCTTCAACTTCTCCCAGGCTGAGAAGGTTTACATCATGTGATGAGACCTCGAGAGTTTAGTTCAAGCCTTTCTGTTTTTTTGTAACGACACCACCTTGGGCTTGAGGAATCCCAAACAAAAAAAGAAAAGAAAGAAACCTAGTCTGAAGGCCTCTGTTCCTCAGCCCATGAGACTGAATTCAGTTGCCCTCTAGAGACCAAACCTTTTCTGAAGGGGGTAAAAAAAAAAAAAAAAGGTTTCTAATCCATTGGAGGTTTTTAGTTTTTACTATACAACTGAATGGTGAAAATAGGGAAGAACGATACATCATTTCAAAAAGGTCGATATTCCGGCATTTTCCTTTATTCGCTTCTTGACAGTTGTGTGACGACAAAAAGGACACGGCTCCCACATCATATATTTGAGAGCGTCTGCCTTTTTATAGTGCTTTAAAAAAAAAAAAAACGACCATTCATTTGAATCACCGGGTGTCCGTGTTATTTTTGGGGTTTTTCCTTTTTTAGACAGAAGTCTTTAAAGCCTAATACGGAGCACTTTCTAATATCTTGCCTAAGCACCCGTAAAATCTGTTACCATAAAATGGTTAATTAACACCGGCACATTTTCACACACATTCTCACTGCCGTCGCAGTTACCTTTATAGAAACATGTAGTAGCGTCAGTGGCAATACTTCGCACATAATTCTCAGTTGATGTAACTAGGTGTAGAAAGACATTACAGTTTGTTGGTAGCTATTTGTGAAGGGTTGGTATAGTAGACTAAACTTTACATCACATGCCGTGTTTTTGACAGGTCCATCATTACGATACAGAATACTTGTGACAACTTTTTAGGTCAAGTGTAGCAGGATTTTATCATGACTAAGTCTAAACTGTTAAGGTTCTTGAGGACATTCTGTGAGGAAATAAAAAAAAATAAAAAAATAAAAATACTATCATCCACAGTATCCAGATTTGGTGGTGTTTTAGGATTCAAGAGGAATGCATTCATGTAGAGGTGTGCACCTTTTTTTTTGGGGGGGGGGGGGGGGGGTGTTAAACCACACGCTAGGGATAAGACCTGATCTTGCACAGTTCTGGATTTTCCACAAAAAATATTCTAATGAATTTAGCCAGTTTTATTTTCATGAACTAGAAAGAATTGAGTAATTTATACCACACCATCATTTCCCAGGATGAAGCAGGCAGTGAAACCGAACGATCGCCCATCCAGGTTTTTTTTTTTTTTCGTCTCGCAAGCAGATCCTACAGCGATCCAGTCTCGACGCACACCTCTGTATTCATTCACCAAAGCAGCCTGTAGTGTCTGAATCTCAGGTTAGATCGACATCATACTTGCTTCACCATAAAGCCTGACTCACTGTGTCTCCATACCTCACAAGACCATCATTTGTTGCTTCCCATTTTTGAAAAATAGACTGTCTTCCTATTTTGTGTTAGGTCTTAATGGTAAGGGCTACGTAGGTTTGGGATTGATAAGGTCTTAACCACTTTGTCATGTGATTAAAAAAAAAAAAAAAATGCTTCAGATAATCATGAACATTTTTTTTTTTTTTGACGAAGCACTAAATAGTTTTCTGTCGCAGTTCAAGCACACGTTTTCTATTTTAGACTCCACAGCCGTCAGATTTTCCCAGTCAGGTAGCAGTTAGGTCGTCTACCAGCACCTATTTTTTTAAGCACACTGTCATGATTTTTGTTTTTCCCTTTATACTTGGCAAGCTGCTTTCAAATGTGCTATTTTATTGTAAGTGTGGAAAAGCTACTTAGATACTGCTCATGCATGTGTGTATTCATAGAGTAGTTGGGTTGTTCATGTTTAGTCAAATAAAAATATTTGAATAAAATGTTGTGATGGTTGATTACTTACAGTAAAAACTTACACACTGTATGGAAAGGCACTTATGACTCTTACAAAATAAAGACATTTTAACTGTAATTCAAAACAAAACAAAACTGTGAATCATACACTGCTGAACAGCCTGACCTTTATTTGGACCTGCACTTCTATGATGCATCTTTGCCAGTTAGTCAGTGACAGATGCTCTACATACAGTATATTATAACCCCAAGCACAGGGCCACGTACAGTAGATATCACTTGCATAAGTCAAGACTCAAAGAACAAACCATTAGTCCATATTTCCTTTATTTATTGAACATGAAAAGATCCTGATCTTCATAAACTATAAAAGTATTTGGTGATTTGGTCACTTGGGCTTCCAGATTAAGATTCTGAGTGTGCAAGAATATACATGTTAATAATCCAAGTGAACATGAAAATGCTATCTTGAGCAGTTTTTGGTCATTGTGTATTCACAGTGTTGTGGTGTCCAAGAAATCTTGGCATTAACATTGGCATGTTTGGTCTAGTAGGTGTAGCTGGCAGTGAAGAGGGACTGCGTGGCAGCCTGGTCAGCCTGGCCTGACGGTTTGTACTCGCCTTTGGATGCCAGACCGTTAATCTGTGGGGAACAGAAGCATGAAGTTCACTTGTCACATCAACATCTGTTGCTTCATAGAAACATCCTTCATCTTCTTCGCTTGTACGAATAAAATTCCCTGCATGTCTTAATTCTTGTTCTACGTTTGGAACGGCGGAAAAAATACTGTACGTGCTTTAGAAACGACAACAACGGGGGGGGAAAAAAAATCCTAGTCGGTCGTGCCAGTCCGCTATTTCACTACTCACCTTGGCACGGGTGGTGAACGCGTCCTGGGAGGCTTTCCTGTTCTCCGTTTTACCCTTCCACGCTGCGAGAGCTGATGCCTGGAGAGCACGTCCGTAGGAGAACGTCAGCTTCCATGGCTTATGCAGTGGAGTCTGGTTGATGGCGTTGAGATTGAGTGAAGCTTCCTCTTCGCTCTGACCTCCAGACAGGAAGCAGATGCCTAAAAGACGAAATGGAGATTCATATAACAGGATATAATTTACTTAAAATAAATGAATAAATAAGTCCGAACCTGTTTTCCAAACAATTTACCTGGAACTGCAGCTGGGACAGTGCGTCTGAGGGCGCTGACGGTCGCCATGGCGACCTCCTGCGGGCTGTACTTCTTGGGGCAAGACTGCCCGGCTGTGACCATGTTAGGTTTGAGCAGAGTACCCTCCAGATACACGTGGTGGTCCGACAGGGCCTTGTAGACAGCAGCGAGGACCTAAGTGGAAGGATCATTTATGAGGATTAATCCCTCTTTTACTGTACTGGAGAACAAATAAAGTCCCTTGGATGGTGGGAAACCTTACGGTTCTTAAGATTAAATCAATCTTAGAAGAAGCTTACCTTCTCTGTGGCGTACTGGCAGCGCTGAAGGTCGTGACTGCCGTCTGGGAGAATCTCAGGCTCAACGATGGGCACCAAGCCATTCTATTGAATAAAAAAAATAAGATATTACTTCCTTATTCAGCTGACTTTAAGAATGAAATATTTATACATCAAAAACAAGGATGTGCCCTGGTTGTGTACCTGTTGGCAGATGCTGGCGTATCTGGCTAACACGTTGGCGTTTTCAGCAATGGCAAGAGGAGAAGGGCAGCCGTCCGAGATCTTGAGCACACAGCGCCACTTAGCGAAGTCACACCCGTCCTTCTTGTACTGAGCGCAGCGCTCACCCAAGCCATCCAGCCCTAACAGACACAAGGGGACAGGATTAATCAGGAGCTCACAGATGCTCGTAGAGCTGATCGACTGATGAAGCACCGAACGTTCTTCTAATGACAGGCTCGAACCATCGTGCTAGATTTACCCTGTGTGGTCGTCTCGCCATCTGTTCCGTTCAGCCCTGCTGTGCCTTTGTCAACCTGCCGACATAAGAGGAAGGAAAAACAGAGTAATTAAAGACGCAGGAAGACCAATTAACACATCAATGATCGTTTGGGAACACAGATAAGTAAAGACGATTGTCAGTAAACAGTTCTCACACACCGTGTGTTCATGTGTCTGGTTATACAGGTCGAACCAGTTGGACACGCAGCCCTGAATTTATTTATTTATTTTATTTTTTCTCCTTTTCCTTTTTAATCATGCCTGTGTTACTTGAGAATGGCCCAGATAAGCAACATGCACAAATGTTTTTTGCACTATGTAAACTGGTTCACATTGGCTCTTTAGACACGATGCACTGTGAACAGATGGGATGAGTTTTGAACCGGAAGCAAAGAGAAGTTACACACGTCTCTGCACAATTAGTTTTTTTTTTATTATTATTATCTATTTAAAAGAAAAGCCTCTTCACTAATCAATCAGAACATAAAGGGTAAATAAAAAATAAATAAATAAAAGAGTCTCAATGTCTCATGGTAACAGATTCACGGAATTGATTTCAGATTAATTAAGAAATTTGAATGCATGTGATTGGCAACAGTGAGCAACAACAGAATTGGCTTCACAAAATTTTGCATGATTAATAAAGCAGATTATATATATATTTTTTTATACACAAAAGCAAGTTTTTTTGTTTACTTGGACTGCAGTGTGCTGGTTGACGGCTCCTGCTTTAGAGCCTAGAGCTTTTACGCAATCTCTATACTCGATTACTCTGTGTGAACTTTGTCCTCTTGGGCGAGCCACACATTGATCGATTGCACTTTGAACATGCAAGAGTAAGCAGCACAGTAACAGACAAGACAATCTCAACAATCTCCTTCAAGCACCCATGAAAACCTGTCTCAGATAAATGGCTGTGCATTGTTGGATTGGTACTTTAAATAGTGCACAAACTGCATTATTACCTTAATGCCAGCCACAATTCCCTTCTCCTTGATGAGCTTTGGGAAAGGGACGCCCTTGTCTGATTTCTGATACAGCGTCTCGTGGAAGAGGATGACTCCTCCGATGCTTTGAGAAATGGAGGGATCAACCGAGAACAGGAGGTCTCGGAAGAAGCGGCGGTTCTCCTCCGTGTTCTCCACGTTGATCTTCTGCAGACGCTTTGCCATGGTGCCTGAATCAGAAAGAATATGCTTTGATATAATCGAGTCAATAGACAGAAATAAAACTGTAAACAGTGAGGAAGGTGAGAATAGGAGGGAGGGTCATTAGACCTATGGTAACTAAATGGAGAAAAATCATGATTATGAATTGTGTCAATCTTTAATATAACTAAATACTAACTCTGCTGACAAAAATTGCTTAATATAAAATTTGGGTAAATTCTGTCATTTCAAAATAATCAGTCACATGTCACTGATTAATTTCCCATAAATGCATTGAACCATTGTTGGCTATTCCTGGCCTGCAATCCCACAACGGGACACTAATGGAAATATTCCATGCACAATATAAACAATTAAGAAATCTAAATCAATTTTAACAGTTAGGAGGTGCCATCATACTTTTTCTCTTTCTAAGTTAAAGGTGCACAAGTAGCCCTTAAGGTCCAGTTATGCACCTTTTTTTAATGTACAAACAAGGGTATACGCTCACCATTTTGGCAAGGATCTGTACACATTGGCACCTTTAGAGCTAATAGTCTGCAGTGCAGAAGTAAAAGAAACCTTTCATTTAAAGCCAGTTCTTACTTTTGCATTTGTGCAAACCAGTCCACTAGAGCAGTTTTTAAGCCTTGCACCGGAGAGAAACCTTTAACTCCTCGTCAACACCATGCAACAATGATTAACTAAGAATGATTAAACTAATCCTTAACTAAGATAACACATGAATTCACCTGTGGACTCATCTGCAGCCAGGATACCCTTTCCGGGAGCCACGATACGCTGGGCGATAGTGGCCAGCTCCTTCTTCTGATCCGGAGAGAGGGATGGAAACTGGTGGGTCATCCTGAAACAAACAAAAAAGAGATCAGATCAGAGGATGTAAATGATAAGGATAAGCATTAAAACAGTAATTCTAAAGGCTGTGCATGTTTTACACTTATGATTTGGCATCTGTGTGCACTTTTGCACAGTTAGTAAATATTTGGCCTGAAACATATTCATCCCAGAGGTGCTCCTCCCTCTGAGCTTTTCATAGGAGAAGTGCTGATCTGTGCTCGGAATGAAACCGGATTTTGCAAGAGATCGGACAAACACTGTTTTTTTTTATTGTTTCAAGTCGGGGCAAACACTGAGCCATTCTGCCATGCAAGGCGGAAACGAGGCTGTTAGACTAGTCTACAGGGTGACCATATAAGCTTTAGATATGACTGAGAAGTTGTTATATTAAACCTGGATAAGTTAAAACCCTGAACATTTCCCTAATGTTAACATTTGGTTCTCCTTTAGTTCTTTTTCAGGAATCATTTCGTAACATTCTACTTTTGCTTTTACTTTATATATAACTATATATGCTTATACTTTATAACTCAATAATTATATGACACCTTATGATAAGTATACACTCACCCAAGATTGCTTTGTACTGTAATAAACACTGATGTTGTTTAAAGGTTTTTAGGGGAACGTTCTCAGAATTCTAACATACTGTACTTGGAACGAGACATGGATGTTATACAGGATGAGCCCTAATGTTGAACATATACAGTATGACACAAACATGCTTTATCGCTAATTATTTATTCTTAGAGAAAAAAAAAAACTTCTACATAATGTATACACAACATAACATGTTTCTTTCTAGCAAAGTTATTTTATGTTTAAGATATGATGCAATCTGCATAATCAGGGAAGGACTTTATTATTATTATTATTATTATTATTATTATTATTAATTCAGCATGTATTAAAAATAAAAGGCATGTAGCATTCATTGAATAATTGTTTTCCAGCTTAAATAAAGGAATCGAACAATTGAAGAATGTTTTTAGAAATACAATTTATCAAAGAAAGTGTTAACAGTGTGTTACAGTAACACAATTACAATGTTGCCATGCGCGGCTACTTCAAAGAAAGTTTTCTTTTTTTTTTTTTTTCAAACGTTTAAAAACAAACAAACAAAAAAGGTGTTCTTACTTGGTTGTTGTTTTGATGTACCGCCGAGGAGGATGAGCGATGAAACAGGCACTTGATCCCTTGCTTGGGCTGTAAGAAAGTCTGCAGGGAGCCAGTGAACACAGCCGCACTATTTATTTCCGTTTAACATGGAGGCAGATCCTGCGTGCGCGTGAGGGAGTTGACGTCTTGCGCTCCAGCTATTGGTTGAAGTCTACGTGTGCGTGTCCGTGTACGTGTAGCTCTGTTAGAACACGCACAAAAAAACAAAAAAAAAAAGTTCTCTCAACCTTTCAACCCTGAAACAAAATAGATATAGATTGATTGATTTTTCAGCCCCTTTCTCATTCACAAAGCCGAGTGAACGGACGTGTCACGCGCTGTGTTCTTTGAAATGCTACTTTGTATCGAAAATGTACATCAATCAAACGGGAACTTGTACATCAATCAAGGGAAATGTGTCTAACCAGGAAGCACGAGGGACAGAAATATTAACAGGCAGTTCTGTCCAAACCATTTGTTCATAACAACAGACTTGTCTTTCAGGTTTCAACACCTGGTGTGTCCATCATTAAGCGCTGCTTTTGAACGTTCCGTGTGTTTTGTGCAGACTCGCACACACCCACCATTTAGACATTTCAGTTCAAAAGTATGCACCCCCCCCCATACTTCTTAGCTGACACATGAACCATGATGCGTTTCTGTAAAGATTGTGAAATGCAAGAAGAGCATAACCAAGAACTTCTTTTATAGACTTGTCTGTTTGCATTCTCATAGTTTCTGGGTGAAAGAAAAAATAAAAAAAAGTATACATTTTGGAAAATTAAAGTTACGAAATGAAATGTGGGTGTATTTCATTTTTTCACTTTATTTAATGCATTTTAATTTTTTCACCCAGAAACCATGAGAGAAAGGTTTAACACATGCTGTGTGTAGAATTCCGCTTGTATAGCTGCAAACAGCTTTAACTCTTCTGGGAGGGTTTGCTTGTGCACTGGTGCTATGGCGCTATTGACCTTGCTTTGTGCATTGGTGCGTCGTTATGTTGGAACTGGAGTGGGGTTGTTGTTTTTTCAGGAGTTGCAGGGCTCGACCTCTTAGTTCCAGTAAAATGAACTCTCAGTGCTTCAGCATATCAAGACATTTTGGACATTTTCATGCTCCCAACTTTGCGGGAACAGTTTAGGGACATGTCTGCACCAATGCAGACATGTCCATAAAGACATGGATGAGTGAGTTTGGTGTGGAAGAACTTGACTGGCCTGCACAAAGTCCTGACCTCAACCCACCTCTGGGATGAATTAGAGTGGAGACTGCGAGCCAGGCCTTCTCGTCCAACATCAGTGTCTGATTTCACGAATGCGCTTATGGAAGAATAGCCAAAAATTCTAAACCTTGTGGAAAGCCTTCCCAGAAAAATTGAAGCTGTTAAGTGGCAAAGGTTGGGCCAACATCATATTAAACCCTATGGATTAAGAATTTAATGTTACTCAAGTTCATATGCATGTGAAGACAGGCGAGCCAATACTTTAGGCTATACTGTAGTGTATATATATATGTTTTTTACTTTTTGTTCAAGAAAGGCAGTAGGCAACATCATCAACTTATATGTCAAACTGTGAGCGTGTTACAGGCATCCCTTATCAACAGCAACAGTAGGCATCATCATCATCATCATCATCATCATCATCAACTTTTATGTCATATTATGAGCGTGTCAAAGGCTCACCGACTTTAAAAGTAGGCAGCATTGACATTTTTTTGTCATACTGTGACCATTACAGGTAAACATTTATCCTCACCGACTGTAACAGTAGGCAGCGTCATCAACAACTGGCATCAGGATCTGCACATAGGTAGAGTAGTTACCCTGACAGAAATTCTGCATGGCCTGCCGAGAGTGGGCATTGTTCGGTTAGCCGTTGTAGCGGGTGTCCCTCACCGTGTAACAGTTGGCAGTGTTATCATCACCCTGTCACCTGTCATGTAAAACTGTGAGGTAATAATAGAGAGGTAATGGTAGCACGCGGGCATCAGGATCTGCACATGGACAGAGCTGCGTGTAACGCGTAGCACTGAAATAAATCAGAAAGATGCTTGAAAATTTAATTATATTTAATGTCAAAATGATCAGACAATCTTGCTGTATACACATGATCTTTGTTATGTAACAATGTCCTGCAATAATTCAGCGTACAGTTGTATTGTTGTTGATTTTGTTGTTATTGGTGGCATGGTGGCTTAGTGGTTAGCACAGTTGCCCTTGCACAGAAGACGACGTCTCTTTCTTTTTGACTGTATTAGCTATGTCGAAAATATAGATATTGAGCTATAAAAATGATTAAAGATTCATACATAAATCAATATTAGAAATATTATAATATTATGAATTTGAATTATACACAAGGCAATGGTCTTCAGGCAGTATGAAAATTATTTTTATTGACATGGTCAGATACATAATTAATGACGTCAGAGACTAATTTATTTCATTCGACCCTACAGAGATTCGTACACTAGTGAAATTTAGTGGAAAATGACATTCACTTTGAATTGTATGTTTTGAAAGGAATTTATCATTTTACTTATTTACTATGATTAAAAAGCACTTAGATTATCTGTAAAGTAGCTAGTTGCACAGGTAAAAGGATTGAGTAGGGGTAGTGATCGGTTTCCCAATAAGTGGTGTGATCATATCAGCACATGTGAGTGGGTTGATGGGACTGATGAATGGTGATGCAAGTCAAAAGGATAACAAACTAAGAAACATTCAGCAATGGTGTGAAAGAGCTGAGCGCTGACGTCTGGGTTCTGACCCCAATAGTAAAAAAAAAAAAAAAGCTGAAGTGTTTCACAATATGGACTCCGGACCCTAGGACAAAGGGTCATAAATCACGCAGGAACAGAGTTCATAAGCTTTTAATTCATGCATAGAGCACAAACAGAATATGGTAGTGAGATCTGCAGATCCACTAGTTCAGTGGAAATGATCCATCACCTCATATTCCTAACCATAAGCCATAAAACTTGCATGCTTTTCCAGGCTGAAACACACTGATATGTTTTGTACTTTTGGTGAGGTCACATGGTGGTGTTGGTATCAGGGGAATCAGATACAGGCTGACCTTCTTACCAAAAGAAGTGGATAGAAAATGAATAAATAACTTTGAGCGACTCCAGACATCATTCTGTAAGATGGAATGCCTCCAGCGGGTTCTAGGTCTGTCTAGACTTCTCTGCCCCATGCAAAGATTTCAGGATCTCCAGAAATGTTATAATTTCTTTGCAAATTTTTCATCCAATTTTTCAACATTGTTTAAAAAAAAAAATTATTTAATGATATTTCCCCCACTTTTTTTGTTCAGAATCAAATTTTTTGTACATACAGTATATGATGAGTGAGTGAGTGAGTGAGAGAAGTATGGATTAATATTGTCACCAAAAGAAATTTCTTAATTTATTTCATTATTTTCTATCCTTCTATTTCTTTTGGTGATAAGCCACGCGCTTGGACAATGTGGTGAGGAGATCTGGTTCAGTGGCTGGTTTGGAGCTGGACTCCCTCGACAAAGTGAAGGAGAGAAGGATGTTAAACAATGTGCTGTCCATCATGGCCAACTCCGACCACCCACTGCACATAGTTTTCTACAAAATGTGTTTTTTAAATGGTTTCTGAGTGTGTTCAGTTCTCGCAAAGCTGCTCAACTGACAGACTCAAAAAGTCCTTTGTCCCCAGAGCCATTCTGCTCTTCAACACCTCTCTACAGGGGCATGGAGATCTAGGTGTAAGACTCTTCTGCTATATACTTCACTGTGCTACCTGTGCACATGGAGTTGTAGTGAAAACTAATTTAGCTTCTCCGGGTGCTCCGGTTTCCTCCCACGATTCCAAAGACATTCAGGTTAGGGTGATTGGTGTTGTCAAATTGCCCATAGTGTGTGTGTGAGTGTGTGTATGCCATGTGACGGATTGGCACCCCATCCAGCATGTACCCTACCTCGTGCCCTAAGTCTCCTGGGATAGACTCCAGGTCCCCCGCGACCCTGTATACAGGATAAAGTGGTATGATGAGGAGTGAGTAAATGAGTGAGTATACCATCAGTTACACTTCCATGCTGTTCTTTGCACAATTACTGCATTTTTTGCACAATTACTATTATTTGCGCTAGTGTCACATGCTCACACATGAAATTGCACATCAAGGTTGCACTTCATTTTATTTTTTAAACCTATATGCCTTATTTAGATGCTTATAAACCTTGTAGTTTTTAACTTAGCTTTTAACTTTTGGTCAGTCCTCACATCTACCCAGTGTCTACTGACTATATATTAGATATACAGTGTACAATCAGATCTACATCTATCTATCTATCTATCTATCTATCTATCTATCTATCTATCTATCTATCTATCTATCTATCTATCTATCTATCTATAGTAACAACTATGGACGTTTAAATACAGTATTAGTTTGATTTGGAAATAAAACCTCCCACCGTCAGAGGGCGCTGCAGCAGAAAATCCCCACTCTGGCTACTCGCATACTAGCGCACTAAATTAGTTTGCACTACAAAACAGTATTACGCTGTAAGTCATAACCACTACTTAGCGCAGTAGTACGCACTTAGTAAGTATGTAGACCCAGTTTCCGTTTCCGGGACGTTTTCTGACTCCCAAATGTTCCGCAACATCAACATTTAGAACTTGACCAGTAAACACACTAAAGCGAGGTTTGTATGTAGAAAAATGTGTTTTATAAACTCTGTTGTTTACCATTATTCAACTAGGCTGTCTGTATTGTAGCGTGTCCTTTTTCCCGGTTGTTTTATTAAGCTAATGTTTAATAAGTGTTCCGGTTTTTTCACATTAGCCAGCTGTAGCTCGCTTGTGATTTGTAATACATTTCGCGAATTATAAACGCATGTATAAAGTAATATATATGTATATATTTTTGAAAGTCTGAGAAACACCACTAACTAGACAATAGCACAATAGCATAGGACTAAATTAATCTTCAAGTCTTTTGAAGCTAGCTTTCGAAGCTAGTCACTGATTAGCCACAGCTAGCTTAGGTGGGAAATTTGCAAAAATAGAAAAAAAAAGGAATAGATCTCACAGGATTTAAATAAAATTATGTTAATAGATTATAAAACAGGTTGGGTATTTAGTTTAAAAGTAAAAAATTAAGAAAAAAAAGTGAAGTAAAGGTTATTGGTGTGTGTGTGTGATTTTATCTCTATAAGTTAAACGTTCCCAGTTACTGGTTTCCAGGAACGTTTTTCTTTTGGTTCTTAACGCATTCAGATCTAACATTTTAATTCATTAATTTATTTTTTCCTTCAGAAATATAAGGTTCACATTTTGTTATAAGTCAGAGAATGTTCCCTTATCATACCAGCTGGTATCTGAAAGTTTCGAGTCTAGTTTTATAACACACAAACAGACGGCAACACAAGATGTCACAGAGATGTTTGACATGATTTATCTGTGCTGCAGTGAGTCGTTCAAGGTGTTATGAGTGGAAGACTAAATGTTGAAACCATAATGAACAGTCCTGGCAATCCTCACGGGTGATTTGAACATGTGCCGTGTTGCTGCCATGTTCGTCACCGGGCTGTTGACCCAGGAGCAGAAGGAACATTGTGTCGAAGTCTACGAAGAACCACGATAACCCGTCCTTTATGTCAAGGATCATTACTGGTTATGGAACTTGAGTGTATGGGTACGACCCTGAGACGAAGCTATAGCGTTCACAGTGGAGTTCCCATCATTTCCGTGATCGAAATAGGCGAGGAAGGTCCGCAGCTCGATGTAAAGTGTGTGTGTGTATATATATATATATATATATATATATATATATATATATATAAAATTTGCTACACTTTACATTTGTTGCATTGAGAATTTGTCCCCATGGGCCAGACTGTCAATAGCGAATTCTCGCGAATCTGGTGACGAGACATGGATTCATCACTACAAGAGTATGAAACGGAAACTCAATCGCCGATAGAAGAAAAAGTTCAAAAGTCAACCATCAGCTGGAAAATTCATCAATGCTTACAGTTTACTGGGATTCTCAAGGGCCAGTACTGAAAGATTATCAGGAAAAAGGTTCAACAAACAGTTTTCGTTACAGTGAGATGCTTATTGAAGAGCTGAAGCCTAAACTTCAGATTGAACGCAGAGAACCGATATCCAAGGGCGTCGTGATCTTGTGTGACGATGCATTTGAGGTGTTAAAGCATCCTCCTATAGTCCTAATCTTACTTTGTTTTATGAGGTTGCCGATTCACTTCTGATGATGAAACTAAGAGAGCAGTGCTCTCGTGGCGCCGCTGCTCAAACTCGTTTTATTGAGGGAATATGAAAGCCTGTTGACGGATGGACGAGGTGTATTGAAAAGCAAGGAGATTAATGTCGAAGAATGATGTATTTGTCTTTTCTAAAAGTTAATTAAAATACATTCTACAGCCAGTATAGGGATAATTTTTTACTTACCCTTTTATTTGTCATAGAATTATAATGGATTATTTCGGGAACAATCCTGACTTTATTACCCAAAATACATAATTTCCACAATGTTAGAAAATGGTTCCTAAAAAAAAGAAAAGAAAAAATATTAACAAATAGGATATCAACCATTTCAACTAAAACATGATTGCTGAATTCCAAATGCATTTGTACTTCTTCCAGACTTCTATGTTCACTTAACCAGGTTTAAAATAACCTCACTTTGTCCCCATATGAATTTATTTTTGAATCTAACCTCTGCTCTTAACCTTTGTTCTGTTGTGTCACAGAGGGACAGCTGGCAGTACAGGATGTCTGCTCAGAAGCGGCCGTGTGATCCCAGCAGCTCTGCCGGTGCTCCCCCTGAGAAAAGGAGAGACAGGGATGCGGGAGACTCGGGCGAGGGACTCAGCACAGGGGCAAGCAACGCCGTGGAGACGGTCATCAAACTGGGGGGCGTCTCCAACTCGGTAAGATGTGTGGTCTCTGTCGGTGAGGTCTATTTAGATTTTAGGTCATGGAGTCGTTTCTCGATGCATGGTCACACAGGGAAGCAGTTTGGATAACTGCCAAAAACTTGTCTGCCTGATTTTGTGTGAAAGAAATGATTTTACTCTTATCTTAAATGCAGTCAGTTTGTGCTTCTCTACTTTTGCGCCGGAACTACAAACCTAGTGTAGTACACAGGTTATGAACCTCTCACACGATATCTACTTTTGCAAATATTCAAATCTCCAATCAAATTATTAAACCATGAAGCATGGCATTTATTAAGTTTGGCTCATAATGGAGAAAAAAATAGCAGATTGGTGTTTACAGAAGTGATTGCTTTTGTATAGAAGTGAGCGGTGTGATGTTTAATCTGTTGAAGTTGGTTGTAAGGTAAAATATTTGTCTGTACCGTTGTTATATACACACCGATTGGACGTAACATTATGACGGCAACTAGTTTGAGGTTTTGACTTGACCTCCAAATTCTCCAGATCGCAATCCAGTTGAGCATCCGAATAGCTTATAGGACCTAGAAGTTCTGCTACTCGCGGCTTGGTGCCGGATGTCGCAGGATACCTTCAGAGGTCTAGTGGAGTCCATGCCTCGATGGGTCCGGGCCGAGGCCGGCTCTACGCAGGGGCAAGAGGGGGCAGCGCCTCCTCAGATAAATGTCTTGCCCCCTCAAATGAAAATTTTGAAAATGTTGAGAAAGCACATGTCATGTCAAGTGAATATTCATTTCACTCACAAAATGAATATATTACAAGTTGATAAAAATTCGCCGAAAAAGGGACACTACATAATGCGGTATTAGATTTCCCTCAAGTCTCTGTCCCTCCGCTGTGTGTATTCATTCACAGGCTGCAGCGCACACTCACACACACAGACACACACCTCCCCTGAGCCCTCTGTAAACATCCAATCACCGTCCGTATGCAAATGAGTCAAGACGTAGCAAGAGTGGATTGGAGAGAAGAGAGCTGTTCATTTACTATAAAAATTTTTTAAATAAATAAAAAATATGAAAAGATAAATATTATGTTGTTGATTGATAAAATCTGGATTAAGGATATTTTATTTTGTTTTATTTATTTTATTTTTATTTTTCAGTTTCCCCCCTGAGGGATTTCCACCTTATTGTGGTCAGGGGGTTTGCGTACCTCAGTGACCATAAGAGCTATACCAGCAGGAGCTTAGTCTTCAAGTGGGACACCCAAGTTGGACAGCAAGGACAATACTGTTACTATAAGCACAGGGAAAAAAACAGTGCACATGATGTACATGTGTACACATGATGCCCCCTTCACATTTCTGACTGCCCCCCATCTGTGCCTGTCTAGAACCGGTCCTGGTCCGGGATATTTTGATGGCTCAAGTCAGACCTAGTCGATATTAGCCGTGTGGTTATAGTGTTGTGGCTGATCGTTGTGTGCTTTTTTTATATGATAACTAAAAAACAATATGGTATTTAGTGTGTGTCCTCTGGTTGTGTGTTATGTCAGTATATAGTCTTTCGTGCTGTGTCCTTTCACACGTACATTGAAGCATCAAAATATGCTTGTTAAACCGGCTGTATTTTATCCTTGTCTGTCAAATGCAATTAATTCCTGATCTTTTTTTTTTTTGTACCTGTTTACAGGAGGAACAGGACATTAAAGCACTGCAGGTGAAAAACAGAAAGTTGGGAGAGGCCTTGGACCAAAGACAGGTGCGTGTCCCCAAACACACACAAACCTCACACACACATACACATACACAGAAATATAAGTTTGATTGTAGGGAGGTTTGAAATGTATGTGTTGTCTTTCTGTGATTGAAGGTGATTGAAGATGAATTGAGAGAACGAGTAGAAAGGCTTGAGACTCGCCAGGCTACTGATGATGCGAGCCTACTCATCCTCAATAGATACTGGAACCAGGTAAGTGGTCCTTCAGATTGCAAGTTATAGGGCCACGAAACATAGCTTTTTATTGTCCAACAGGTGTCGCCATATTCAGTATTCATGACTCACGACGAGCCTGCAGACGAACAGTTAACGTCTCGTATGAAAAAATCCTGCAGAAATTTTAAGATTCTGAAATTTGGAATTTTTTTTGGGGGGGGGGGTTGGGTTATGGTGGTATTTTTCCCTTAGCTTTCTATCATGTTTTATTTTCAAGTCTTAACTGATTATCTTTTAAAAAAAAAATGTTTTTGTGTATGAATTCAATAAATACCTAACGCTCACAATGCACTTACGCTATGCGTTTGTCACTTTTAACCACCATCTGTTTTCTCGCTCACTTCTGCCTGTAGTTTGACGATAATATGAGGTTGATCGCTCGCCGCTGTGACCAGTCAGGAAGCCAGACCGTGGACAGCCAGCCTGGTGAGGGGCGGAGCCTAAAGCCCGGGACACCGGAGCCGGATGGAGATTCTAATCAAGAGAGAGCAAAAGACAGAGGTTACTAATGAATTCATTCAGAATCTTCACACGGTTGTGTTGCGTTTTCTCACAAGGACCATGCTGTCGAAATTCGTAATCCACCAGGTCCACAGGGAGAAGGAGCGAGCTCGTTTCTTGCCATGCTGGCCAGTAGTAGCACAGAGGAAATGGAGGCGGAGCTACAGCAGAGGGTGGAGTCCAGCCGGAAACTGGCCAGTTGTGCGGTAGAGATTTGTGAAAGCGTGAAAGGCACTGTAGAACAACTTAAGAAGGACCTGCATTCTGACACAGGTGAGAGAGAGATTGTAGGATTGCATGTACAGACACACGGTACCACAGACTGTACGGTCTTTAGGAGGACTAACAAGTGATACAAGCCTTGTAACTTGTCTTGTTAACTACAGATGGTAACCTTTTGGAAATCGCTGCTCGCCTCAACACCTTTCTGTCCAGCGAGAATGAACGTCTTCGTCAGCTGACAGATGACCTCAAACAAAAACATAGTCACATGACCAGTGAGGTGAGAAAGCAATTTTGTGAGCATTCATTTGATCCCGTCATTCAGGTCACCGGTTTGGTTTATGTCCAGTTCAACAGTGAGCAATGAATTTACGAGCAAACAATTCATGGATATTTCTAGTGAGAATAAATGTAAGGACCCTCATGTTAGTCCTTGTTCTTGATGCTCATGTTTTGTCCAGATTCAGCGTTAAAAGCACTTAATTTTCCTGTAGGCTTTTGTTTGTAATCTTTTTATTTTATATGATCAGGGATGATTTTAAGTGTTTTAAGTAATAAGATTTTTGTCTGTCTGTGTTTGTGGATATGTTGTTGTGTGTTTCAGTCTCGTTCCCTGGCGCGAGCCGCTAGTCGGGCTGATACCAGAATAAGCGAACTGCAGGTGTCAATAGAGGAGCTGCAGTGGGACACGGAGAAGATCCGCCGCAGGGAAAACCGTCTCAACACACACCTTGGGGAGGTGCTGGAAAGGGTGAGTGTGTGCGTGCACGCATATGAGTATATAAAATGCGTGTGTATATACAGTTGGGCAAAAAATTATTTAGTCAGCCACCACTTAAAAAGATGAGACAGGCCTATAATTTTCAACACAGGCATACCTCAACTATGAGAGACAAAATAAGAAAAAGAAAATCAAATTGTAGGATTTTTTATGAATTAATTGGTAAATCCCTCTGTAAAATAAGTATTTGGTCACCTACAAACAAGCATGATTTCTGGCTCTCACAGACCTGTAACTTCTTCTTTAAGAGGCT
>JAQQZT010000002.1:6934229-6945210 GCA_030068275.1 Clarias platycephalus
TACTGCAGCCACACGGACATTTAGATGTATTTTCATTTAAGGATTCATTTCAGTATTTTAGGATTATACAGCACTTTTGTTAACTAAGCTGTGTTACATGTGCTTTAAAAATTAATCTGACTTCACTTCATAGTACTGCTTGTCTGTCTTGAGTGACAGATGTCTCATCCAATCAGCAATAAGAATTTAATTTGTGAATTATACCTACCTTTTCCGGTTTGACTGAATTGTCGTTGTGTTTTATCATTTTGTTTTAATTTTTTAATTTTGTTTTTAAATTTGTTATTTTGTTTTCTGTTTTGTTATTTTTGACGTTTAAAAGAATGACCTCACTCCCAAAAATTTCCTCATGTTTGGGCCATTAAAGGAGTTCCTGGGAGGCCAGTTTTTCAAACATGATTCATGCACACTAAGAAAACTTTCTACCTTGATGGTATCCAAGCATTAGTGAAACGCCGGGAGAAGTGCATCAGTGTATCACATATACTATAAAATAAAAAAACAAAGGCAGGATTTTACTCTCGTAATTGTGTCCTGTTATTAGGGCGTTGGTGGCTCAGTGGTTGGTTTCTCTCCTGCCATGTGGAAGACCAAGGGTTCGATTCCCAGCCAAAGCACAAACCTCAGCCACTGGATGCAGTGCCGGTCCCAAGCCTGGATAAAAAGGGAGGAAGGGGATCTGGGGTAAAACATGGGCCAGGCTTGTGTGCGTATCGGATAGTCCCCTTGCTGGGAGCAACCGAAAGACCACCACCAACAACAACTGTGTTCTGTTATTCTGCTCATTAAAAAGTTCTGCTTTGACTTAATTGCCTCCCATCTGTAAGAGCGTCTTGTATTACTTGTTAGCTACACCAGCCTTGTATGTCATTTCAGTCGAAAACTAAACCATGTCCTGACTAATCAATATTTGTGGTGGATTTTGATCATCATCATACTCAGCACATTCAAACCCTAACGCTTTTATCATATCCACTGAATGATCATTATGTGGAAAGCAGCGTCGGGTTAATGATCGGCAAAGTGCCGAAGCTCTGCTTCCTTTATCTGTGTGTGGATAAAGACCATTTGATACACGCTAGTCTGTTCCTTAATGCTGTCAAATCTGACCTGACACCTTTCTCTCTCTCACACACACACACACACACACACACTATTCCCATTTCTTCCCTGTTCCCGCTAGTTCTTGGACATGGCGCTGCAGTTTGTAGCCGAAGGGGCTGCCGGAGGCCTGAACGTCATCGTCGTTTACATGGCTGAGATTCTGCGTGCCACTGGACTAGGTGGTAGGTCACTTCTCTTGTAAAAACTTACGGATGGATATCAAGTCTCAAAGATTTGTTTTCTATAAAGAAGGGATTGACGCATACAGTATGTGTAGTACAGGTGGATGTCTGAACATTGCTTGCTTGCAGACTGAAACGTAAATCGCACGTGAACACACCCAGGAAGGTCCAGAGTTCATGCTTGTGTAAGAGAGAAAGTATGTTTGAGAAACTATTGATGCAATTTCAATGTGTGTGTGTGTGTGAGAGAGAGATTGAGAAAGACAGACAGGAATGCTGTATATGTGTCGCTACTCTGAAAGGTATTCTGTTAATGAAAGTGTGTGACAGGTACACTCTTTGCTGTCGGCAAGTACTTAGCAACATGTATAGTATTAGTAGAAATGAATGATTAAGGATGGTAAACTGGATGAATAGCAAAAAGTCTTTACTTCCTAAACATACAAGAGGTGTTCAAGTCAAAGCAAGACTTTTGATTGTGCAAAATAACAGAACCGACATTATTTCTCTTTATAATCAGTGAAACAGAGTCATGATCTGACCGCTTGCTTCACATCTAAAACCCTGGCCTCCCAGGAACTCCTTTAATGGCCCAAAAATGTAGAAATGAATTGGAGAGAGGTCAGGACTGTAGGGGTATGTGGCAATAATTATTCGTTAAGGCATTCCGAAGATGGGATCGTCCATCACTGACAGACAGCCTTTTAAAAAAAATATTTGCACTATTCAGGTATTTTACCTTTATTCAAAACAAATTTCATCAAAGTCCCAGTTTGACTTGAACATCCATCATATTTTATAAAGAATATTATTATTATGAATAATATTATTTCCTTTAATATATCTCTGCTTTAAAATATTTAAAACCCTTTTTCTCTTTAATTTCTCATTCTCCAGATGTTGTATCCATGCCTCACTTCACCCCTGAGGGCATGGCCCTAGCAGCGAAATGGATGCTCCTGGCCGTGTTTAGTTACTGGATCCTTTGTGCCGTGATGCGTGTGACTGTAGCATTGTTACAGCGCGGATTCTGGTTGCTGAAGGGCATCATGCTCCTGTGGATCTTCAGCCGCATCATCAGTGATCCAAAAACCTCCCCTGAAACCACGCTTGTGCGTCTGTTCTTGCTGACGATGGTCGCCGCCGTGTTGAGTGTAGCCACTAGGGGGAGAAGAGGGACAGACCTGAGCAACCTGGAGAGTCAACTAAAGAGGCTGGAGGGCAGAATGGCAGTGATGGAGAAGAAAAGTAAAAGATAGTGATGAGAGACTTCCTTTAGGAATGTAGTTAGTGGAGATGGAGAGATGGTGGAAAGGAAGGAGAATGATGGAGGCAGTTAAATAGACAGTGTTGAGGACATACTGGACTAAACAGCTTTCTATGGTTACTTTTTATTTTTTAAGTCTATCATTTCATATCATATATATGATAACCAACCCTGCTGCATGTTTGAGTGTACTGTAGGATCTCACAAGAGGAACGTTAAATCTATTACTGCAAAAAGATTAATAATATAAACCTGTGATCAGTCTAGAAGCTGGACAACTGACCAAGATGTGCTGTTTAAAAATAAATCTTCTGGCCAATCTGATTTAAGAATTCAACAGAGAACAAAAATCAGTAACAAATTTAGTTGCAAGCAATGATGATCGGGGCCAAGCACCCGCACAGTATGACATCGTCACAATAAGACATCAAAGCAAGGCGATGACATCATGACTATGACATCATAGTGCTTGGGCCATAATAAATAATTCTTAAAAAAAAAAAAAAACAATAGGGCCCTCGTACACTATGACATTGACCTTATCATAGTGATGACGATAGCTATAAGGTCATCATGCTGATGTCATAGTGTCTGGGCCCTAATAATCCTCAGAAGAACAAGAGGGCCCTTCACACACCATGATGACATAGGGCCATAATAATACTGATATTGTAAATTAAACAATTAGTTCTGAATGTGTAATCTGATTGGACGAGGGGTAGGTGATATTGGTGACAGCATAATAGCAAATAACAGCACTGGGTTGTTTAATTATATTATACACTACATGTCACATAGTTAATTACACGGTCAGTCATAGTATGGATAAAAAAGGTCTGTATGGTTATGTCCTGTCAAAACCCACATTTAAAACCAGTCACGAGAGCACTTTCAGCTAGAAAACACACCTGTTAACGTTATGTCATCTTAAACACTTTGTCTCCTTAGTAACTGCTTCTAAATTATTCAGAGGCAATTCAGAGGCAAGGTCTATGTAATGCTATTTGGGATTAAACCCCAGAACCTTGATGAAGAATTTAACACTAGTTTTACCCATTAATTACACTAGCTGACAGTCGCCAGATCCTACAGTCGCGGCTAGTTAGTTCTGTCTGTCGCAGGAGGATAATTGTAATCTGATGCTCATGGGAGTTTTGTGAAAGCAATGTCTCAACTGAGGTTGTGCTGTTGTACTAAATATCAGCACACCTGTGATATCTTCAGTACTCTGCTGCCAACTTGGTCCCTATGACCGCATCACCACAGTGCTGATATTCAGCACAACAGCACTCCCTCTCATGCGATATTGTTGAATTATACACAAATATATGACGTTGTTAAACTCTTATTGATCCATTTTCTTTTGGTCTTCTTCTTCCAAGGTCCTTTTACAGACTAATTTCGATGTACAAACATTAAAAAAAAAATAAAAATAAAAAAGGTTGGTTCATTTTTGGTTTAAAAAACCAAAAACTTAACACGAGCCTGTGTAAATACTGTATGGCTTTTAAAATGAACAAAATCAACCGAGAAAGTTTTTCTTTTAAATGTTTATGTACAAGACACACAACTGTAAATATAATACAAAAATAGACCAACACTGCATAAAACATTACATGAAAGAGATAAATAAATACAAAAGGTGTCTATGTTTTTAAACAATTACTTTAAGAAGCTGATCAAAGGCAAATATTATTGAATAAAAAAAATAATAAAAAATAAACAAACAAAAAAAAAATTCAGACAATTTTTTTGTAAGAATGTTTAATTTAAAGATTTAAGATCAATTTATATGTATTTGAGTAAAATGTCAGTTCTTACCCTTTAGGGCCCAGGAATGCTTAATATGTGGATTACATTGTCAGGTTAATTAGATGTCTGTTTAAGGTTTGTGGTTTTGTGTGTAAAAAGAAAGACAAGAAAAAGAGAGAAAGAGACATCGCAGGTACTGGATAAGTTCGTTTCCGTGTGCAAAATGTCCTGGAACGAAGCTTTGAGTGTTGAGCCTGAAGCTTTCTTGGTCTTTACTGCACAATCTGTGGCATCTCACTCCAGGCTTTGGCTTTCTTCTTGGCCAGGGCCATCCATGGAGGCTCATCCTGGGTTAGAGGAGCCGGAACTGGGTGGCTGATGCTTCTCTTCTCCTTTTCCACTACGGCCGGTTTGGATATCTCCAAAGAACACGACACTGGCCACATAAAAGCAAAAGTAATATCATCAGTTATAGGTGTACAATTACACCTTAAAGTGCGTGACCTTTCATATAGGACATTTAATAATCTGTTCAAGCAAAAAACATAAAACTTATGTAAATAAAAAGTACTTCTGACTAAAAATTATGTTAATGTGATGTACAGGAATTGTTAATTCTAGTAAATGAGGAATAGATCCCACGTTTTCTGCAACACTGAGAAAAATTTTACATGACAGTAACTTAAGACTTCCACTAGAGGGCAGCAACGTATCAACTTCACTCTAGTTTATTCTGTTATTCATCCTCCAGTTTGTCCTCAAAACAGTCCTAGGACTAAATTAAAGGCTTTAACAGCTGTTGATTATGGTGCACATTTAAGTCCAAACAGAATGACCATGAACTCATGTATGCATACTGTATACCGATAAGGTTTATACAGTATTTGAAGCAATAACAATGATATTACCTTTAACTGGTGAAGCGACAGGTTTTAGCTGATCCTTGTTAACCGGACCGGACAGATCATCCATCAAACCTGTCTTGTTCAGTTCCTCCTAGAAAATAAAAGAAATAAAAAATCCTTGAATGTATGACAAGTTTACAAAATGTATGTCCTTCCTTTAGAGATAAAAAAAAAAAAAAAAGACTCTAGATGCACTACATATTTCCCTGGTTACAACATGGAAAAATAACTCTGGGATTGGGACAGATGACTAAAGAAGCGAAACAAACAGAAAATGCATTTTGTTTGTATAGCCTGTAGGGGTGTGACGGTATACAAACGTATTCCACAGTTTGGTAAAATTCCTCAGTTTTAAAGTTACAAAAACTTTTAGAAAAGATGTAATTTGTACACAGCATGTACATACTCGTGTACAGTGGCAAACTGACCGTAATTCTAAAAAGACTACGTACAGGTATCTAGGTGCTAGTCGTGTAGCTCTTAAAACCCAGAGAATTTTGCATTAGTATGCCATAATAATATAAATATAATAATAAATATATAGAGAGAATCCGGATTGTGCAATATAGAATAACTGTGTTTTTGTTATTACATTTCGATCTACTATACAAACATGACTGAGCAAAAAATATAAAAATGGGTCACACAGATGAACAAATAGCACAGATGCATAAGATCATATAATTTTATATTATTATAATATCTGAAAACCCAAATGTACAGTTCGATGTCCGAAGCCTCCACCCTTGACACACACACACACACACACACACACACACACACACAGGCAGGACTTCAGTGTAAGCAGTTTGTAAATTTTTATTATTTTTTTAAATCGGTCCTTGACCAGTGCCGTGTTGCTGACGCGAATCTGTGGCGCTTGAGTTTTTAGAGTTTTAAGAATATTAACAGCACAATCTATAACAAATATTACAAACAATGGTTCTGTTAAATACAGAATACTTAAAGAATATTTTTCTATGTTTTTGCACCATTTGCTCCTGGTGATGGCGCTGTTACTATTTTTGCACAATTTGTTGAAAGTTTTTTTCTCGACAGAGTAAATGAGAAGGTAGTCTTTTATAACATCAAATATGACTGCACTCCCTGTTTACGGATCGATGTCACACCCGACATGGCAGCTAAATGGTAAATTTGTACTAAATTCTGACCACAACATTGAAAGATACCAACTTATCTTATCTCCCAGGTTCCTAAGGTCGCAGGTTCCAATCCCACCACCAAGTTGCTACTCTTGGGCCCCCCTTAACGCTCAGATGTATAATGAAATAAAATGTTAGTCGCTCTGAATAAGGTGGTTGGCCAGATGCTATAAATGTAAATGCAAAATTTGAACCCGATTACTTACACTTTACTCATGTTCTTAGTGACAAAATGGTCGGTGAACAGAGCAGGAAATGTTATGACTAAGACCTGTGCTAATGTACAGTAAAACCTCGGATTACGAGTAATGCGGTTTGTGAGTGTTCTGCAAGACGAGCAAAGATTTGTAATAAATTTTGACTTGAAAAACGAGTATTGTCTTGGTTTACGAGCACGGAGTATCATGTATCACGCATGCGCTTCTTGATTTGACGCAGAGCGTCACGTGATCACAACTGAGCCAACGGTTTTTCTCTCTCTTGCGCTGCGGGTAATCGTCTCCCCTGCTGAGTCTTAGTGCTCTATTTTTACTTTATATTTTGTGTTAATTATTTTTATGTATTTATTTTTTTGAGCTGTAGAACGAATAATTTAAGTTTCCATTATTTCTTATGGGAAAATTGGTTTAATTTGTTTTACGAGTGTTTTGGAATACGAGTAATCCGAGGTTCCACTGTACTTCAAATCAAGTCAACTTTGATTGAAGCTGAACAATTCCTTCAAGGATAAGTAGGAATGCTCACCTGGGTGGGGAACCTGCTCTCAGGTGATTCATCAAGAACGTTTTCTTTGAAGACTTTTTGCTTCTGCCTGGCCAAAGAGATCCAGCTTGGAGACTCTGAGCTTTCCACTGATGCTTTACCAGTTACATCTGTAAATCATAACATAGCATCATAATTTATTCATTTAACATTTAAACACCATATGCTATGATATAAGTTAGATAAAATATTTCTTGATTGCCAGTTAGCACAGTGAGTGTAGATAATACGAAATAAGTAGTTGGTACCTGAGGGTCTTTTGGGCTTCACAACACCATCAACCACCTCGGGCTTCTTGGACAAAGCAGGTTTCCTGGAAAGTTGCTCTAGGAATGGTGACTTCTGTGTCTCCATGGGCTCTGTGACAGGAGTTGGGCTTTCTCCCTCAGAAGCATAGCGGTGAAGAACTGGCGTCTTTCGCAGTCGTACTCCAAAAGGGTTCTCTGGCGTTGTGTCCTCATGAGCTTGGAGTGGGGATAAGGGCAGACTCAGAGTCTCCACTTGGCTGGGAGATGGCTCAGCTCTCACTGAATCAGAGGACAGATCTCTGCTTGGTGTCTTAAATACAGGTTCATCATCCGAGACCTCGTGAATCGACTCTTGAGCAGTCTCACTTTCAGAGGAGCTTGACTGGCGACCCTCAGACAACACCTCCTCCTGAAGGACCTCCTCTGAATCTTCATCATTAATCTGTAGACTTTCCGCAGAATGATCAGTGCATTCTTCCAGAACGAACTGCTCCTCGTTAGTGGCTTCCTGTAGAATTTGAGGGACATCCTCCAGCTCCTTGGGCTGGTTTGAGAGTTTTTTGGGAGAACTGAGCTCAAGAGAAGTCACCACTACAAAGGAAGGTGTCTCAGTATACTCCTGTGATAAAAGATTCTCAGGCTCATGATCTTTGATTGATTGGTCAATCTCATGGAAGCTTTCAGTTTTAAGGCTTGTGTCCAATTTGACCTCTTGCTCTTCATCTTCCATTGGACAGGACTGATCCCTGGTTTCATTTTCGATTTCTTCTTCTCCTCCTCCTCCTTCTTCAGCATTTTTGTCCTGTTTGTTGTCTTCAACCAGGATCTCTTTCTCCTGATCAGCTTCATTTTCTGCATCTTCCTCACACTCTTGCTTCTCTTCTTCAATCATATCTTCCTCCATTTCTATGGCCCCATCCTCCTGGTCCATGACTACTTCTTCCCAAGAACCAACCATTTTCTCACCATCTTCAACTACTTCCTCCTCCAATTCCTTATTGTTGTCCTGATCCTGATCTTCCAGGTCAACCTCATACTCCTCGTCCTCAATACTACCATCACGCAACTGCAGATCTTCTTCAAAAGGAACTTCATCAGCAAGCACTTGCCTCTCTGGCTTCTCATCTTCCTGTAAAACTTGCTCTACCTCTTGTAAAAGTGTGACTGATTCAGAAAGTGTCTTTTCAACTGGTACTTGGTCATCTAGGACGGAGGAAGGATCTGTGAAGTCGGGGTGTTCTGTTGCGCTGTCCACATCCGGGTTATCTAGGCCATCTTCGCCAGCTGTCTTTTCAACCTGAGGTAGAAAATGGTAAGATTTAAACATGGTTAGGTTAAAGTACATTGTCTGATGTTTTTGCTTGGGGATTAGCAAGACCTATTCATGAGCTACAGAGAGGTAATTCCCCTCAAATATTAAATTCCAACCTCCATCTGCTCAACTGTAGCCTCGGAGTCCAGCACCAGCCTCGACACAAGGGGGCCCTTCAGGGAACTCAGCACTTCTTCTAGCAGCGAACCCTGCTCTTCAGTGACAACGTCACATCCTCCATCCAGCAGGAAGTCCTCAGTCTGGAGCTCCAGTCTTACTGGATTCTCAAAGGAGGTTTCTAGGATCATAGAGCTGAGACCGTGATCCTCGTCAGGCACACATTCATCATCATCATCATCATCATCATCATCAGAAGCCTCAGCAGAGCTGGAAGTTGTGGTAGATGATCTTTGACTTTGAGAAGACACTGGCAGCTCCTCCTCATCCTGTTCCAACACTGATGGGCTTTTTGGAGAGTCCTCTTGGACTTCGCAGCTCTCTTCTGAAACATCATCTGATTAAGAATTAAACGTTACTATTAGTTTAGTGCCTTAAGATTAGAGTTAGGGTTAGAACTGAACATCACCCACCTTTACTCTCCTCTTCTTCTGTGCTTGTTCTTGCAGCTCTCAGTTTGTCCTCTGTGTCTCGAAGTAGTACTCTTTCTCTCAGGTCTCTTCTCTTGGGTCGTAACATCTCCCTCTAAATACATGCAAAAAAGTTGCTTGTTGAAACCGTCAAATTAAAGGCTCCCACATGACGTCTAGATAACTACTCCTGAACACCTAATCCATTGTCCAACCTACTTGGCCAATTCCAAATATGTAAATACAAATCTCTGTGGTGGGTTTGGACACAGTCCAGAAATGCTTTCCTGCAACTCTACAAACTGAGAAGGGTCTAAAAACCATAAAAACAAGCAAACAGTATGACATTTCGGTCCCAGAAGAGTGAATGAGTGAGTGCTAAGTATTCCTCACACTGGCAGGCTTCCTTTTAGCACAGGCTCTGGACTTGACAGCAATGCGGTGATGGGCAGCAGAACTGTCCAGGCAGGAGAGGGAGCTGGCTGGCTCACTGAAGTCCACAGGAATGCATGTCTGTGGGGTACTTGGTCTCGATGAAGCCCCAGACATCTACATAGAGAGACAATGAATAAAATCAGCAACAATCTGCATCTATTTCTATTACAATGCATAACCAGCAATAAAACTCAACAGGGTTTTAATGAAGTAATTTATTTATGAACGACGCTATTCAGGTTCTTTTCAGATGCACAGACACTTTTGTTCATCTAATGATCTGTGTACACAGCTTTTATTGGAATAATGAATAGAATAATCAATGAGTGAATAGAATGGAAGAGGGGCGATGGAAGTGTAAACGAGCTTGTTCCCAGAAACCTTTGGACTATTTTTGAATATTAGACACACTGGGTGTTTTTTTTTTATTTTTTTACTCGGCATATCCTTTACCCTTTAACAACTGGCCTTTCACTTGCATTACGGTTAAGAATATAATCATGAATTTCCTTCCTGCATTTAACCACGGGAGAAACAGGTCAGAAGTATATTTAGGGCCTGGTCTCATTTAAGGCCCAAGACCCAGGTCTTTCAGTTCTGCACTCTTGTTTCTTTTCTCTTAGCTTAGTCAACCCTGACTGGTGTCTGAAGTTATTTCCTTTTCTGAAAACAAAAGGAAAGAAAAACACAAAGGTCTTTCCACTTGGATCAACAGTGGAACACGGATGAGGGGCAGCATTTCTGTCCTCTGACATCACCAATGTCTAGAAACTACATAATATATTTTTACACTTGGGTTTTCTTATTTGACACATTGCTAAGCCAAGTGTCTTAACGAGACAAAATACACAGATTGTGTTTTAATACAGGATATGCACCCAAAGGACGGTTTATTAGCCATTTCATAAGGTTCGAATTTTTGGCCTGCATCAAGGAAAGAAAATATTTAAAAAATGAAAACACAAAATTGGGTTAAGAACTGTCTGTTGCATTATTACAACCTGGAAGGATTGTGCTGAACCATCAACTACATGGAAAAAATGTTGAAAGAAAAAAAAATAATAATAATTCATGAGTCACATGGCGCTTTTCCACTGCATAGTACGGCACGACACGGTTCAGTACAGCTCACTTTTGGGGGTTTTTCCACTGGGAACAGTACCTGGTACTTTTTTTTTTTTAGTACAACCTCAGCCGAGGTTCCAAGCGCGCCGAACCGTTACCAAAACGTGACGTGTAAACTCTGCTGGTCACTGATTGGCCG
>JAQQZT010000002.1:6945310-6959590 GCA_030068275.1 Clarias platycephalus
AACCGAGCCGAACTGAGCTGAACCAAGATGAGCTGTACTGAACCGTGCTGTGCCGTACTATGCAGTGGAAAAGCGCCTTTAAATGCTTGAAGTTGCACAGCAAAAAAAAAAAAAAAAGACGACAGTAGAAATCTCAGCTATGGTTAATGAAAATAATAGCTTAAAGATTTTATTGTGGAGAAAGGGTTAAAAAGGTCATGTGGTCTGATGAGTCCAGATTGACCCTATTAAAGAGTGACTGGTGCCTCAATGTACTGCATGAAGCGATGCATTCCTCATACTGCAGATAGTGTCCACTGTACAGGCCTCTGGAGGCAGTGTTATGATCTGGGGTTGCTTCAGTTGCTCAGGTCTAGACTCAGCAATGTTATGTGACAATAAAATGAGGTCAGCTGACTCCAATTGAATGTCCAGGCAAAAATTTAAATCCCATCTACAGTATGGATTCTTCCTTCCCTGGTGGCTTGAATATATATCCCAGGACTCAAGAGAGTGCTTCTGGGAGCATAAGGAATAATCTTAACACATGGATTGGCCACCATAGTGTGCGCTGTTTTCAAAGACAGTAAAACGAAATATTAGAGTATGAGACATTTTGTTTTCTGAGCCAGGCAGCGTACAGTTACTCTACAAAAAGAAGGGGAAAAAAAGACCACCCAAGAAATGCTGCTATTTGGATGGAAGAGATTCCCAGAAAAGATTTAAGTAGTTTCTTCATTATCAAACAGAAGGAGACTTAAGATACAGGAATTTATGTACGATACTGAAACCTCATAATATATTATTATATAATAATATTATATAACCTTGTTTTACATATAGTGACACCCTGACTTACAGTAGGATGCTCATACCAGTCTATACTGGTGCCATTCCATTGATAAAGTAGAAAACTGTTCATCGTTGTTGAGTTTAAACATGGACAATTATGATTTGCATATTTAATAAACCATCAACGAGTTCATTTATACTAATCGTGTGCTTTGTGAAGGTGGTGGTTCAGTAGTTAGACTACTAAGTTGTAAGATTGATTCCCATTCATGACGAAACAGGAAATGAGGCAAACACTGAACATTCACTTGGACAATCTCGTCCTTAAAAGAAGCAGTTATAACTTGGGAAATCAAAGCAGGAAAAAAAAAAAAAAAAAACAAGTCAGCATGCTCTCTACTCTTTGTGTGCATAGAGATCACGAGTGCCAAGGGGCTACAGGCTATAAGAGAAATGGGTGTTTGTGCTGCGGCCGGGTTCAGCCTGGCAGCATCGGTATACTGTAATAACCCCATTTCTGGCAGACAGGAAGACTGCCAAGACGAGCCACCGGAATGCGGGTTCAGACCGCACCGCAACTTTGATGAGAACCTCAGGAGTGAAGCAACAGATGATGAATCCTTCAAAAATGACCCGAAGCACAGAAAGACCAGTTATTACAGTCAGATCAAGAATTCGTAGCCTGGTTAAGTGTACCAGCGGATGCCGAGGACACACCGGATCACTAAAATAGATTTTAGAAAATGTGAGCGTGATTAAAAAAGTGTGCGAGATGCTTTCTTACTGAGTACAGCTGAGGATAGGCTTTAGCCATACAAACAGCATTAAGCTTGGAAAGTGGATTATATTCTTTATAACGGCGTTCCCTGAAGTGTTTTATTCCCTCGCTACCATAGCAGTTTAACAATGGGTACCTTTGTCAATTATTAATAAATGACATATCCTTTTTATCCCCTTAATGTGGTGGAAAGACGAACTCTAGCTTCTAACCAGCTTCGTTTTTTTCTCTCTCTCAAAATTAAGACCAAAATGCTGCCATGTTGATTGGTCTATATGCTCAAAGTCCACACATATAATAATAAAACATTGTTAGTACAGCTATGGTTATAGTGACTTAAACCCTCTACAGCTGTGTTAAACCGCTCGTCTGATCCTTTAATACTGCTTGACGTTCTTCTCCTGTACATCTCCACCGCATTTTTACTTTTTACTGCCTGATTTCCCACGTTGAGCTGCAGCCATTATCCATATAACAACAGTATTCAAGTTCTTGCATTCTTCTTGTCAGAGTCAATACAGTGTGTTTGAGTGTGCTTTGTGTAAACAAGGCAGTCGGGCCAACTAAATAATATTTAGATGGCTCACTGAGAGTCTGGGAACGTTCTTTTACTCTGCTGTTAGAGTGTGTATACAGTACATAACACATGACATCCACATACAGTATGGTTTTATAGAAAGGTCTTGATAATGTACATAACATGCGGTCGTGGTTAGAAGTTCACGTACACTTATCATGAACATGAATGTTATGGCAAGATTAGGCTTTAAATGATTTCTCTGAAGGATGATTATAGAACTCAAGGTTTAAATGTAATGTATCTGATATCAACACAAGTCGAAATGATACATGCAGGGTCAAAAATAAACATATACCCACTTAGATTATTAATTCAGAGTCCTGGAAGTCCCAAAATGACTTTTGCAGAGTACACCTTTGGCCTCTCAACTTCCTGTTAGTGATCATGGCTGACTACAGCTGGTAGCTTTCTGTGGTGACATTGATTGGATTGAACAAGACATAGTACAATGGTAAGGTCCAAGCAGCTCTGTACAGATCTGAGAAAGTAAAGCCCGACCGAAACCAGAATTTATAGGTACGGCTGGGACTGTAACTGGCGCCGTAACCGCAGTGTACAACAAAATACAGCATTTAATAAAATAATAATAAAGAAACAGTGCATCATGTGCTAAATGTTGCGTAACTGTTGCAACTTTTATCAGTTAATACATATAACCAAATGCCAAAAATAACAGCTTTTCAGCATTCTTGCCCAGCGAGTTGCAGCGTCTATTGAGATAAACCTGTCCTGCTGAGCTAAACAGCTGTTTGCTTTCAACGGTGACAGGCAGCGAAGACAAGCACTTCCTGGCTGCAGTAATTAATTTTTTCAGGCTGAAGTCATTCATTTTTTTCACAGTGAGATCAAATGCCACCACCTGCCAGACGGAGACCACTGCCAGTTACGGTGACCAGGCCGAAATGCAGACGCAAACTGTAATTAGCTCAAATAGCATGGATGCAATTATGGCCGTCGTTGAACCTGGATGAAACGATATAATGAAGTCTGTTTCCAAGCCAAAATCGAAACCTAATTTTGGTATGACTTCATGAGAAAGAGGATGGTAGATGCACACGAGCCACTTCTAAACAACTGCAGATTCCAAGATCAGTTCAAACGATTGTACATAAGTTTAGGTTTTTGGTAATTGGGGAACCCAAACTGTCATCCAACTTGATCAGATCATCAGAAACAACCCAGGAGCCACCAATTCTGCCAGGTCTGCCATGTACCAGAAGTTGCGGGAACACCACCACTGTCTGCATTCAACCCAGTTTTACATCGCCATGGACTGAAACGGTCCCAAGACAGAAGCCTCTCTTTCAAAATCAACACCTCCAAGCTTGAATAGAGTTCGTAGCTGACCACAGGAACAAAGATGGGCCTTCTGGTGGAAGGTTTATGCTTGAGGAAGTAAAGAACACTGTGGCAGCTGTTAAGCATTATGCTCTGGGGCCGTTTCACTGCCGGTAGAACTGGTGCACTGCACAAGGAGGATGGAATAATGAAGGAGGAGGACTACCTACTTCAGGATTCATCAACATAAACCTTAAATTTTCAGCTGGATGGTGGAATCTTGGACATAATTGTGGGTTCCAGCTGGACAATGATCCCAAACACACATCAAATTAGGTTGGGAAATGAACAAAGCAGGCAAACTTTCAGCTTTTGGAGTCTCAATACTATGAAAAAAATGTGTAGAAGGTGAGCTTGTCCAAACAGAATTTTGTGTATTGTATGTACTGTATGATTTTGACCCTATGCTGATTTCGAAATATACAAAACAAATTCAACCTTTTGGTCCCAATTATAGTTTTTTTTCCACTTAACGATGAATGTTGTAATGCTGTACATCGTTCTTCCCTAGCAAAAAGACCAGGTCAGAAGAAACCTTTGCAAGTCCATGACCCTCATGCTCATTATGAGTGTATCTAAACTTCTGACGGCGACTGTAACATTGTTTTCGAAAAGAAAACTCCCAGCCAAGGATCGAAATTCAATATACACTCAGCTGAAAACTGGTATTTCTGGTAGAAATGACAAGGCACTGTGTAATGAGGCTCTGTGTAATCCAATGTCCACAGCAAGACAAAATGTCAAGGCAATGAGTCACATTTCTTTTAATTATACTTTGCACTTTGACCTTTTGTGATTTAGTCTTGGCTTGCTTTCAGATCCACACGTTCAGCTGCTGGGTAAAATGTGTTCGATTTGACATTTTCCGTAGTTATGATTTTGTTGCAGCTATAAGATAAATACTCAAGATGGTGGATAGTCCACTATGTTTTTTTTTTTTTTTTTTGCATGAGGGACAATGACAATCCAGGTATTCATATTCATAATAATTACATGTTGCATTAGATAAGTAGAGAGAAGATGATAAATGTGTTACCTGGTCATCATCACTGTCTGATCCCTCCAGGCTAAGGGAGCCACTTCTCTGGACCACTCCTGAAGACTGGAAAGAGAGAAACAAAAATTTAACTATTTACTGTATATGGGTGTTCTCTTAAAATGTCGAAATACACAATTTAAAAGTGGATCATGAAGGTTTTCTATTTGCTTGGTTGTTTTCTCAGTCAGTCAACCAGATACTAGAGTACTGTGAGAAAGTCTCATTTTCTGTACCCGAGGAGTTTTAGAGGAATGTTTTTCTTTGTTAAGCCACACGGTGATGTATGAATCATTCAAGCATAAAAACATCCAACTTAAGGCATGAACCAGTGAGAAACAAGAGCAGATGATGAGCGATGATGGTCAGGCCGGTGATTAGTACACTACTGATGCTGAATGCTGAGTGGTTGGAACAGATGAGAGGAGAAATGAGGTTGCTGCTGAGGTTGTTACATAAACAACCAATTTTTTTTTTATTGTATAACTTTAACATTAATAATGAGGGGTTTGATCTATGATCAGGATAACACTACTGACACTAAAGAAACTTTAACTCAGATTATATTACAGTGATGCTGAATTATCAAATATGATCGGTCAAACAATGTTAATTCATTTTCTGTCCCAAGTCATCTACAAAAACAAACAAACAAAAAAGTTAAATTTTCTACAAGATGATTCTTTAGCATTTTTTAGAAGGAATCTCCGGTGTCAGCGCTTCATGACACTCAGAGTTGAAACAGATACTAAGCTTCCTGACATAGGAAAGTCCATACATGACAAACAGCATTTTTTTGTCTCATTATCTTAACAAAAGAGAAAAATTAAGCTGGAATAACTATTTATAACTATGAAAATCTAAGTCATCATAAAAGTTAACTTATTTTATGGACATTCTACGATGTTAAATGTAACTTGAATCAAGTTAACGGCCAAAACGCACTATTGGTGCGGATTTTGTTTTATTTTTATGTTGTACATATAATATAGAAAATATGTATGTGCCAAAGAAGCTACTTGCTGCATAGAAATGACCAATCTTGCGTTCCTAAAAATCTCAAGTTGCTAACTTCAGTCGTTTGAGAGATGATTTTATACAGCATGTCCCCCAAAAATGCCCATTTTCAGCATTATACTGTCTCGCTTCAAACTATAATAATTAAAACGTATTTCTATGTATTGATACAAAAATTGGTCTAAGTTTTTAGAATCCTATAAAAATTGTTGCTTAATTAGTTTTTTTCTTAAAAACGTAAAAAAAAAAAAAAAAACCTGTAGTGTCTGTAACCATGTCAAATTCATGTTGCAATATTAACAATTTTGCATTTTAAAATAATACACTTTCAGGTTTATGTCTTTTCGTGTGAAATCTAAATTGGCAAATTTTCATCTAAATGAGAATTAAGATCATTAAAAGATATGAATTTAAAAAAGTTACGGACACTACATAAAAAGCTGTGAAATTGTATTAAGCAAATATGTTTTGCATATTTACAAAAAACGAAGCATGGACTTGGGAGATAAGGAGCATTAAGTATTATGAAAAGGGGTGTTATATGATCCTTTCTGAATTTTTTATTTTTTTCACCAAGGCGAGACACTTTTTATGATAAATATATGTTTTGGCTTCATATTTGTGTAGTATAAAAGGGATTAAAACACTTCAGTATGTGCTGTTGTAGGAATATATCTAACTTTTGGGAGCTAACAGGAATTTCTATTCTATCTACATTACACCATCCTGTATTTGATTATTTTTCTATTACAGCACAGCACAAGTGATTTATTCATTGCATAAAGTATGTATGGCTTCATCAATCCAATTAAATATTTTATTAAATACTGGTTTTAAAAAGCGTGGTTTAAAGTCAATTTCCAGGAACGAAAAAGTGATTTTTCAAAACTGATCGTTTTGATTCATTCACTTTTCATACACATCATTTCTTTTGATTGTGTAAAGCTGCTTTGCGACAATGACGATTGTTAGAATACAAATAAAATGTATTTTTAATATATTTAGAATCTAAATAATTGTGTGTACGAGCACCTTTATCAGCATCTCTATAAATACCCATGGTGGTAGCTTTTAAATCACATGTATAGCACTGAAAATGCCTGAACCATTACCATCATTTTATGCAACCCTCAATGTCACTGCCATAGCAACAAAAATCGCGAGACAGTGACAAAACTGCACAAGCTTTACTGTGACTCAAAAGAAAAGGAGAAGAGTTTTGGCTGTGTTTAAATTAGGCAACGATAAACTGTACTAATCCTGTTTTTCGTGATAAACGGAGACCGACATCCCCGTGCAGGGAACCTAGCAATGGAGAAGCGAGACAGGTACCGTGAGCCTTAATTAAATCCGACTGCAGACATGCAGGAGGATTAATCCATTTAGACAACTCATTTAGAGCTTCCAGTCTCCGCAATCAGGCCCTGTGATGTCTGGTGCCATCACAACTCACTCCTGACTGCTCGCTAATGTCTGATTAAGAAGAGTGCCTAGTTGTATAAATCTTACAAAAGTAAATTCTAAAAAGATATCTACATATGAATTCTGTAAAATCAACAGTTCCGAGATACTGGACGGAAAATCCTCCAAAACACATGTACACAGCTGTAATCCAAATTGCTGTTTGTATTACAGGCGGAATCCTGACTGCATATTTTGCTGAGTACGACTGTATATACAGGGTGTCCAAAAAGTCAAGAACCAATAAAAGTTAAATTACATCTATTTACGTTAATATTTATTACCAGCGTCATTACCAGTCACTGACGGGAAAAGAGTTTGTAAGAAACAGTTAAAAGGTTAAATGCTGCATAGAAAAATAAGCTGATCAGATTTAATGTAATCAATAATATTATTTCAAGTGCATGTCTCTCTGTCTTTCAGTACACAGAACTTCCTGTCTGAGGTTGAGTATCTCACGCCTTGTTTACTGCTAAATTGTACTTCTTTCATCGCCAGCCAAATACACTTCCTGTCCGGTAATCGGCGAGTGAATCACAGATGAGAAATAAAAACAGTAGATCGTATAAAGATCACTTATACCCCTTCAGCGCTGTTATTTCAGCAGTGAAAATATGAACTAGTCCCAGTTAAAGTATTCAGTTTAGCTTTTCTGATTAATATCTATTGGTGCAGGTGTTCGTGTACACTGAGCAGGTAGCTGATTAGTACCTTATTTTAAATTAGATTATTAAATCCGGCACATAACTGTTCATAACATCGCTTTTACTCACTTCAGGAAGATATCCAAGTATTGCATAAGTTGTGTGTGATGCTGTGACATAATCCGTCTGGACAGACATGCAAACAATTTTCTCAGACTGGTTTCGTGTCCTCCAAATGTATCAAACGTAAAGATGTCCATTCATCCATTTTTGTCCTTTTTTTTTTTTTTTTTTGTGCGTGTCGCACTTTCGTTTCTGCTTCCTGAGGATTTTGGTGGCTTTTGGTGTACATGTTCTCCCTTACATCCTGTGCATCTCCATCTTCTCAGCGATCATTTTATTGTAAGGATTTGTCTCACTATTTGGTTCCAGACTTTTTCTGGATTCCCTTAATATCTTTATATATTTTTTTACCTTTATTTATTTATTTATTTATTTATTTATTTATATTTATTTATTTTTAAGATTCTATGTTTTCCAGCTAAAAATTCCAGAATTCCTGAGGTCAGGCAGAAAGAAGGAAGCAGGAAACAGACGGTCATACCCTCTGAGAGGAAGTTGTGAGCACACTGTGGACGGAGTACTCCGGGGGACTGCAGGGCAAACCGTCATCCTCCGAAACCACCCCTCCGTCCTCACTCTTCTTCATGGAAATCACCGCTGGAGGAGAGCCGAGTCGGATCGCCTGCTTCAGCTGCATCTGTACAGCAAATTTTAACATCAATAAAAAACATTGGGGAAAATAAATAGAAATTCAGATCCCTAAAAATGGCATGAATCTAGTTTGCCAACACTTTTTAACATTATGTTATACAAGATCTAAGAATATGGACTTAATCTGGTATAAAGCATTCTTAAAGCATTATGCACATTGTTGCAATTGGTAATGAAGATCGGTTATACTTTATGGATGAAAATATGATACTTTATATGTATTTGCAATACTGATCATTTATATTATAAAGATTTAAATGATTAACATGGTTATTATTTATATTGTTTAAATTAATTACTTAAGAAATTAAAAATACTACTTAGAAATTAGACATTTGGCATTCTGTTATTATTATTATGCTATACCACATGCAATAATACCTAAATACAAGTGTATGATATAATGTAGTACACTATGGAACTAGAGGCACTGTGTTACAGCACACACACACACACACACACACACACACAGTATTTGTGTGTATGTGCTGTAACACAGTGCCAATGAAACTAATTCTACATTGTACTACATTCGATCATAAACTATTATTAATACTATTACTATTATTATTTCATGTGATGTATTTGACAATCCATATAATCCTATATCAAGTGTTATGAATGTAGTTATGTCATCACCGATAGGGGCTTTATAGAAAGCCAATTTACTCCCCAAAGTACAAGAACAACAGCACTACACCCACACCATTTATGGCTCAATGATGTGTGTGTGTCACTGTGGCATAAATTTCAGGCAGAATCCAACCACAATGAGAGCAGTTCAGTTAGTTTTATTCCAATGTCAGCAGACATGATGGAGACTGAGGCATTAGTTTAGCAGAAAATAATGATTGGGGGGAATAAATGGGGGGGAAAAAATAAAAGCACAGATAAAGGTAATGAACGTGTGTATGTGGCAGCCTGGGAAAACCATTGAAATTTTATTTAAAGACTTAAACTAGACTTTTTGTGTCTTAGACAGAATGATCCTAATCAGTTCAGTCTGTAATGTTTTACAGTACGGCATGTATTATTCCAACAACTTGATCTTGTTCGCTGCCTGAGAAAATCTCTTTAAAAAAAAAGAAAAAGAAAAAAAAGACTTTTGAACAGTACATGAAAGGAAAGAAAGATGTCAAAAAACTGAGTGTCACCTTCCTGTGTCTAGGGGTTTATGTTCAGACTTGCTAATTTAACACCAGGTCCCTATGAGATGCCAACCTCAATATTAATCAAACTGAACATGAGGATAGAAGAAACTCATATACGAGTTCTCTACCTGCTTTAGATAAGCTTGCATACAGAAATTGATGATGAATAATTAGAAACATTAAACACAAAACGGCAACAACTCAAACTCTAAAGCTTTTGTAATACCTGCAGGGATTTCACTTTGCCGTGAATGCTGTCGTGTGATGACTGGAGAGGTTCATTCGTCTCAGGAGAAGGTGGATCGGAGGTGAAGACACTGTCTTGTGACAAGGCCTTGCTTCCCACATTGACGTTGGAACTATGAAAAAGGAGACAGATGGATGGTAGGATGTGCTGAGAGAAATGCTGTTGCATAATTGTATTTTTACAAGCTTTGAAGCAGTAAACCTCGCTAATTCAAACTTGCTTAGAATGGAAGCTCATGGGTTGCTGTGGAACTTCGTAAGTAAATAATCATAGTGTGCTGCTATACAACGCAGTGGAGGTTTATGCAACTTTCCAAAACTCTGAAGTTGTTCTACATAATTTACATGTTACTGCATGCTTTGTTGTATCAGATGCACGCAGCCACTTTAATAAAACAATCCACGTATTCTTCACCTGAAATCTAATTACAAAAGTAGGACCACACCCACCCTTGGCCACAATTTAAATCACTGAATCATCCGGCAAAGCATTCTTCAAAACATGTGTTGCACAAGAATTCAAATAAATCTTCTTACTAAAGAACTGTCCTACTAAATATTATAATTTTTATCTTCACAAATAACTCCTTTTTTTTTTTTTTCCCCCCTCCATTATTTATTATTCGCTCCAGATACTATCATATCTGATATTATTATTAGTATTATGATTACGGTTATTATTATTATTACTACGATTACTATTATTATTATATCATCTAATACTACAAGGGCATTCAAATCCAACCAGCACTAGAAAGATTAAAGTAGAGTGTTCCTTAGTACGCAGAAGGATGATTGGACTGCCTGTTGCACATAATCATCATTACTGAAATGCTGGCCTCCCACAACCCTCTTTATTAGCCCTTTCCTTTAATGGGAAAAAAGGAACCCAGCATGGCTGGATCACCAAAGGCATTCTGTTTCTACAGGAAAACACACATCCTCATATTGCCCGCTGCACCACTTGCATATTACAGGAACTCTGTTGGAAGTTAATTCCATGTGATTCCCACATGTTGTGTCAGTTAAAGAGATCCTGGGAGGCCAGTGCTTCAGATGTGAAGCACACAGTCTGATTATGGCTCCGGTGTATTAAGAACACAGTCTACCTTGATGGTATCCAAGCATTTGTGAAACTCTGGGATAAGTGCATTAGTGTAGAAGAGAATTATATAGAGAAGTAAAGGCATAACTGTGTACTGTTATTCTGCACCCCAGTTTAACCTTTTTGTTATTAGCTTCAAATGCGCTATGCTAATCCATGTGACTAATTTACTACTAGAGAAAATCTTAAACATATTATATAATACCAACATTAAAATTATACTGTAGCTTTAAAACACCTTTCCACCAATCGGAATTGATTTAGTCTTCATTAAGGGAATTTCAAGTTCTTTTCAGAAAAGTGTCATTTTTTTTTTAAAGCCTCTTGTAATCACACACATGCTACAGACATCATGGATCACGATTTGTTTGAAATTTGCTGGAGTATTACTTTAAATTGCATCTTCGACTATTATAACAGTCATTGCCTTATATGATAAAAAGTGAAATGTGTTTTCATAAGCATGGTTTATTTTTGTGTGTATCTTTGGCCTGATATTTAGTGTGTGGGATGCGATGTGCATTCTCCCCCGTTCCTCTGCTGGCTTCCTTGGCTTTTAAAAACCATCCACTTTTGCCTCCTCTCACATGCAGGAAAACACTGTGTTTATTACACAGCTGATCATGCCAGGGGAAATCCTGGCTAATTTCCTGCAACATGTCTGAACTCGGTACAGAAATAAACTGGAGGCGTCTCGGCAGCAGCAGCAGAGCAGATAATTCCAGTTTCAGTGTGGAGCGACAGTATGAAACCCTGTGCTAATCCATGTCCTGATATCTAATTGCTGTTTTGGTGTGTGTGTTTCCAGCAGGATAAACGGTTTTAAATATCGTTTTGTGTGTTGACTTTGTGTGTGTTGCTGAGGCAAGCAATAGCTTGGGATAGAGAGAGACAGAGTGCAAAGTTAAATACCACATTACTTATGTAATATAAGAAGACGACGCTGTATAGGAGGCCTCACCTCCAGCTGTGTTTATCCAAACGTGCAAATTAAAACACAACACACAGCATGTTGCCCCAAAACCCTGCCGAAAATAGCGATCAAAATTAAGAGACAACGGATTTAGTGGCTTTAATAACGCTAATCTGTTTGATTGAAAATAACCAAAGTCACATTAACCAAGGAAAATAAATAGCTACATTCTTATTTTGTGACACTAGCTAAGCTAGGAAGCTGTGTAAACAAAGTTGTCGGTTAAGTAGCTCACTTTAGCTAACAATCACTCAGCACCAGTAGCTATTTCATTTAAGGATATCAAGTTTGCTAACAAATTAGTTAAAACTAAAACTTTAAGAAGTATGATCAATTAAATTAAATATTGTTTATTTTATTAGATTTTTATTACAGAATGTTCCTGAAGTTGTTTAAAAAAGGTAGCTCACTTTAGCTAACAATCATTCAGCACCAGTAGCTATTTCATTTAAGGATATCAAGTTTGCTAACAAATTAGTTCAAACTAAAACCTTAAGAAGTATGATCAATTAAGTTAAAAATTAAATAAAAATAAATAATATTTATTACAGAATGTTCCTGAAGTTGCTTAAAAAAAGGTCACTAGCAAGCTAGCAAACATTAAATGAAACTACAATGTAATTAAAATGTTTAGCCAGATTTCCTAGCATACTAGATGACATTATGCTAGTTGTTTAAAATAGTAGCCAAAATAATCAGGAAGCTAGCATACTTTAGGCTTTTAGGCTAGCATACTTCATAACTATTATTTATTATTGCTACCACTCAGTCGGGAGGGCCGAAGACTATCACGTGATTCCTCCGAACCACGTGACGCCATACTCCTACTATTTTATTATGAAAACCATTAAAAAAAAAAACAGAAGGTGTCACAGTGGCATAGTGGTTAGCACTGTTGCATTGATTCCTGTGTGCATGGAGTTTGCACGTTCTCCCCGTGCTTGGTGGGTTTCCTCTGGGTATATTCCGGTTTCCGTCCACATTTCGAAGACATGCAGATTAGGCTAACAGGTGTACCCAAATTGCCCACAACAGTATGCATTTTTTTTTTTTCACCAACATTTAGATAAATATGGCTGGATTCGTATATTTATCCTGCTCCTACCTTGAGTCACCGTCTTTGTCGGTGTGGAAGGAAGTCGAATCAGCAGTGTTTACATCTTCAATGGACTGACTGGACTTCAACTGGACTTCGCTGTCTGCCCCTGGACCTGCGACCTCCTTCCTCTTTTTCTTCGCAAAAAAGTTCTTAAAAGTCTGGAACCTGGATTTCTTTTTTCCTGCTGTGAAAAAAACCCAAGACAAAACATTTTACTGCATGCTAACTTTGCAGAAAGGCATATTCCATTGACTAGCATGTTTTACGAAATGCTGAGATGCACTCATTCTTGCTTTAGAAATTTTTTTTTCCATCATTCAATTGCAAACGTGTGCAAGTCTATTGGAATCCATCTATAATGGCCCGAGCGTACACAGAGAAAGTCAAATAAACGAAATCAGTCCTTTTTGAATGCATACCGTTTACAAGAGGACTACACAGCTACAAGACAAAGACAAAACATAATATATAATAAATACTTTTGTACACACGGATTGTGACTGTATTTTTCACCAGGAAAGTAAAATGTTTATATTTCTCTCAGCAGTTGTAAAATCGTTTGGCTAATAAGAGGGGCGTTCAAGTCAAACCAGGATTTTTTATTGTGCAGAAAAGAAAAAAAACCTCCCTTTATTTCTCTATATAATCCCCTGCTACACTAATGCACCCATCCTAATGTTTCACTAGTGACTAGACACCATTAAGATACAAAGTTTTTCAGTACGTCTTCACTTAACATTCCGTAGTTTATCACTCTAGGTTAAGACTGAACGTTAACCCAACGCTGGATTTCATACACACTCATGTATACATTCTGGACTGAATTAATTAATTACTCAGCTAGTTGACCCTTACACCAAAACAATGTGTTATTCATAACAAAGATTATGATCCCAAGTCCTTAAATGTCAGTACCTTCCTAAAAAACTTTCCTCCAATTCAATCAAAATAACATTAAAGTATAGTGTAGACAATCATAGCACACACAGGGACCTTTAAAAGTGGGAGGGTCCCTCCTGGACATGATGCATAGACAGATTGTTGAATACACCAAGATCCTGGTGACAGGAGCCAAAATTAAACACTAGATACCTCACCAAGACTCTAATCAACAACTTATATTTAATTACACACTCAGGCAAAGGCTTAGTTATAGTTTGGAAACCAAGGCTGTCGTTTAACCTTTCAATCCAGCCGGTATAGCTGTTTCTGAGTGAATTGCTAGTGTCCTACGATCCGCCACGCCTACTTCGATCAAAGCATGCAGGCTGCTTGTCAGTACCGCGTATTATGAAAACTACAGCTGG
>JAQQZT010000002.1:6959690-6970053 GCA_030068275.1 Clarias platycephalus
TTCTTTTGATTGTGTAAAGCTGCTTTGAGGCAATGACAATTGCTAAAAGCGCTATACAAATAAAATTGAATTGAATTTACAAACCAAAGGACTTTCACTAGTTAATCCCTGATTAAGACTATAAAGGTACTTAAATCAAATCATTTCGATCCGTATGTTGGTGCGTTATTTCGTTTTGTCACGACTGAATGCCGATGTGGGTTTCTTCCCAGGTTCTTCGCTCTCCACCCAACTCCTAAAACCACACTCGTAGTAGGACTGGTTATGTAAAAGAATTGCCCCAAGGTGTGTGTGTGTGTGTGTGTGTGTGTGTGCGCGTGCGCGCGCTTGGTCCCCTTTGATAGACTTGCATCTTGCTCAGGGTATGTTCCTTCCTAACACCCAAGGTCCCTTGGATAGTCTTTGGATCCACAGCAACCCTGACTTACCCCGAAATGCTCACTGAAGACGAATGAAGGAAATGTCAAGACTTTCCCATAATCTCAGTGCTGTAAGATAAACTGACTTGACTAATCTTACAGGAATGCTTCAGTGGTTTTACAGTAATTTTGGCACAAGTGCAAATAACACAAAACTTTCATGTATTTCAGTACTGCTTATTCTCTCCATCATATCTCCAGATCGTATATTATTTCTGTGAATTTGACAAAATATTTGTTTATATTTAGTTACAATTTACTTTAAAGTCAATGTATTTAATCATACTTGGATATTACCATTTTTTTCAAATTGGAGATGGTCACCAAATATTATATATAAATATTACGCAAGTGCTGGATCACACACTACGGCCACTTTGGGGGAAAAAAAAACAATTAGTCTAATCTGCATGTCGGAGAAAACCGGAATACCCGAAGGAAACCCACCAAGCACGGGGAGAACATGCAAACTCCATGCACACAGACCAAGGATGGGAATCGAACCCGGACCCTGGACGTACAAGGCGGCCGTGCTAACAACTAAGCCACCGTGCTGCCTAGAATTAGACTGATTGACTAAATTTGAATTTTGCATTTACTAAGGATCATCGGACAACATTTTGGTAACTTGGACATACCTAGATTGAAAAGGCAAAACCAAACGATCTTGAAACGGCTCCATAAACATGTTTGACTGAAAGAATTAGGATCAAAGTGTGTGTTTTGCATAAATTTCAATTCAATAACCGAGTTCAACGACTTTGAGCTGTGAGCCTGTTCTTTTGTAAATACAGAAAAAAACATGTTGACATTATTCTCTGTAGTAACTGCATGCATCACAGTAACTTAACTCGATCCACTGCATATTCCTTAAGTTCCTTAAACTGATAGAGTATTCCTTTATCACCATTTCAAAATATTTACTCAAGACATCTGCATTTCTAATAGAGTTCCCTTTTTGTTTAGACTTTCTCTCTCTTTCTCTCTCTCTCTCTCTCTTACACACACACATCACATGCTGCAGTCATGCTGGCGGAGTCTGTAGCATCCAGCTGTGGCCTGTCGAACAACAGTAAACAACAGACAAAGAAGGAGTGCTCTATCTCTCCCTCTCCCATCACTCAATGATCAATCGTCTAATTATTCTACAATGAGCACTATATATATATATATATATATATATATATGGCCTTATAAGGACATACTTTGTGAACATAGATGCTTAGTGAAAGAGGATAGATGAGTTGTCGAAATGTGTATGCACTCAGGAATGCATGTAACTATGTAGTGTTTTACTGTGGATATATTTTCCAAAAGATCTGATGATATCACATTATAATGTCAAATGGTTTTGAAGTTTTTTTGAAAACTGGGACTTTTGATTGTGTAGAATAGATAAAAGAGTATCAGCAAGAATGAAAGGAAAGGTTTGGACATGTTCAGAGGAGAGATTGTGAATATATCGGTAGAAGGATGCTGAGGTTGGAACTGCCAGGCAGGAGGTCTAGAGGAAGACCAAAGAGGAGATTTATGGATGTAGTGAGAGAGGACATGAAGGTAGTTGGTGTGAGAGAAGAGGATGCAGAGGAGAGAGTTAGATGGAGGCAGATGATTCGCTGTGGCGACCCCTGGAAGGGAACAGCCGAAAGACGAAGAAGAAGAAGTGATGAGAGTTAAAATCTCCCTTTATTTCTCCATACAATCTCCTGCTACACCGATGCACTTAATCCCAGCGTTTCACTAGTAAACAATCAAAGTAGAATGATTTCAGTACGCCACAGCCATGATGTTTCATCTCTGAAACGCCGGCCTCCCAGGAACTCCCATAACGACTCAAACATGTAGAAATGGCTTGAAGTAAGGTCTGGACTGTACAGTGGATGTTCTTGTAATGTGCAAGTGGTGTTCCGCAAGTTGGTGACAAGTTTCCCATCGATTTCCAAGAATCAGGCGTTCCACACGCTAAATGTTAATGGGAACGACTGCAGTGGGCTCCAAGCCACCTTGGGCCGAAATCGCCTTTCACGGATGCACGTCCTTTACCATGGCAAAGAGTCTCATCAGTTTACTGTGCTTATTGGCCAATGTTGATGTGATACACAGGAACAGAAAGAGTATGCCATCTCCTCCACTGAGACAGCGCCACCGACTATGCTCAGTTGTCTTAATGTGCCATTGTTGGGATCCAAACTTGGGATCTGTTGACGATATCCCAAATGCTTTTCAGAAAGTCAGGGGAAAAAATTATTTTGGTCCCTTGCGCCAAGCTACAGCATCACTGTAAATCTTCCTTTTTGTTTTCTCATACAAAGGATCACATTAGGATGCCAATGAACAATCTGACAACTTCTTTAAAGTCTCTGGGGCCTCCTGATTAATGATTTCTCAACTCTAACCTATTCCGCTACATGCCCAAAGGATTAGCTACCTGGCTTGCTGCCAATCCGCCCAGCTGCCGTCTCTTAAACTTGACGTCAATCGTATTCCACATGCGTTTACTTACCTTTTCAGCGGTGCCCATTCTGTTAGGAAATGCCTAACCCATGCTTTTGCACACAAACGCTGGTGGATCTGGCGCTAGTACTGCAGTCTGGGACTTCCTTCTTCCCACACTGCTCTGGAGGAAAGGGTCAAGTGTGGGGTAGCAGAAAGTTTATTCTTGTGGGAGATTGGGGGAAAAAAAAAAAAAAAAAAAGAGAGGAGAAAAAAAAAACCCCCACTGCCTTTGTCTCTAAGCAACTTGACTTCCTGCCAGCGAGAACAAGTACCTTGTGCGTATTCTCAAAGGCCAGCTCGGGGTAATCCTCCATTTGTAAATGATTCATGTGCTGAGTGGTTTCAGAGTAACTGACTGAAGTTACCGGTGTAATTCTTTTCCAATTAGCATTGTTTTAGGTGCAGTTGTGATTTAAAAGACACACAATAAAGGGTATTACCTGGGCATTCCTCTGATGCATCTGATGATTCGGGGGCTGCGGCGGCGTCTGAAGATCCTGAAGCCATAATGCCGCAATCGTTGCTGAAAGGTGAAAAAAAACAAACCATTAGTGACTGGACTTTTTGTATGAATGCTGTTTTTTAGTATTACAAGAGCAAAGAATGTTGGTTGGAAGAAAACAGGAAGTTAAATCCATATATTCAGACATGACATACAGAAAAAAAAGAAAGTGCTTCTTGTTCTTGTCTTAATTAATTCAATGATGGGAAAATGAGGAATTTATCGACCGAGCTAAATAGCAAATCACAAGGAAATAGTCTTCCTGATAAAGACTTTAAGCTTGTCCTTTGTCATGTTCTGACTGGCCATTACAACACGGTGACTAAACTGATGGCAGAGGCTTAACACCGCCCAGACCTTGGCACGACGCTCGGCCCTGATAAGCAGATGCTGCCTCTTACAGATTACAGGCTGCGAAACCCGGCCTCGCCAAACAATGACACATGCTCGGCAGCCTAGTGTTGTCTATTCCCGATCAGCTGAACCCGTCGTCTACATCCTGAACCTAATGAGGACGAGGCATTGGATCGGGGGGCTGTTCCTAATTACGCTCACGGTGGAGATCCTCCAGTGCTCTGTGGGGAAGCTGGCAGCCGGGCCTGCGACGGGAAAAGCTGAACAGGATGCGAAGACAATTTGCAGCCCTGCTTGACATGTCTACACGTGCTCGGTGGCTCCTTGCAGCAGGGATGCATCCACACAGATGATTGCACTCGGAATGGGAGAAATGGCATCACTGCCGTCGGATGCCTAGAATAATGACGAGCACTCATTTAAGTCTCGTGTTGGCTCGTTATTCCTGAAGAGTTCCTGAAGGCGAACCGATCCATGAATTCAGGCCCAAAAAATCCTGCATGTCAAGTCTATTCAAACATCCGTTAACAGGCATGGAATTTACCTCCTCCCTAATCCTTCTCAATCATCACTTAACAGGAAAACCAATGTTCGCCTCCATCCACCTACATCCTGTCCAGGATGACCTGCCATCGCAGTACCCCGACAGTCCGATTTATTTGCTGTATTTTCGATGGCTCTGTACGTTTATGGCTCTTGGGAGGTTCAGAACAGCGCCAGCCATCATCTTTTCTTGTCACGCCAATATCAGAGTCTTGAATATTGGTAAATACCCCATACTCAGACTTTCTGTTGTGAAAAAAAATGCCGCAAACATGGCTTCATTGATCAGTCAGCTTCGCGGAAATCCAATTTATTATCAATCAACTGCGGTAGACCAGTATCGGCTCCAGCGTCGATACTCGGCGGTAGGAAACGGAATCGTTAAAAAGTTAGAGCGACGGAAAACAAAGACATGGCTTTAAACCAACAACAACCAAAAAAAAAAAAAAAAAAGGCTGCCGGCTTGCGATAGCTCTGCTACAAAGCTGGCACATCTCAAGTGTTTGTCTAGCAAATATACCAGGCTGAGTCAGCAACAGCAGTAAGTTTCACCCCTCAAGCAAACACTGTTATCAGATCCGACATATTTACAACCAGGCTGGAGCATTTTCGTTAACCTTGTGAAAACCTGGTGAACACCTTCCTCTTTCTCGCTCTGGTCGACCAGTTACAACTTTCAGTTTCCTTGAAGTCTATCCCAAAGTTTACGGGAATGTTTCGCTTAGAAAGCACTCAGACAAAGTCTTCTGATATGCCTGCCAAATACGTCAAGCTTATTATGCTTCATAATCCTGACATAACAAAGCAAAACCGGTGATTTATTCACAAAGTACAATTACAGGTTGCATAACGAGGCATTGTGAGTGAGTGAGAACATTCCACTCGTGATCGTCCTAGACTAGATTTACTCCATCATCAGATAAGACATGAAGAATGATTTCCCTTTTTTGCAGTACTTTTGTTGCCTTTTTTTATTTTTATAAGTTCGGGAGAAATTAGACTGAACCCAGAACAAAAGGGCAAATTATACCCCTAGACATCAGATCTACTCTCCCAAAGGAAATGCCTGATGTCTGCTTCACAGATGGGCATCAACGTCCCATGAGCAAATCAAATGATGATGAACTACACATCAGTGCATCGCATGATGCCCGGCACTGCTGAGAGTGCTTCATGTCACATCTGCTTATCATCGAAATAAGGATATGACGGAATTAAATCGCCGCAATCTTAATTCTGGAGAATAAACGGTGTCAAATTAAGCAAGGACCTTATCGCAATCAGGAATGTTATTAACAGCTTGAGATACTTATGACTACACTACAGATCACTAGTTTTTAAAAACGGTACGGCCTTACAGTGTGGTCACTGTGGTCAAGACGTTATGTGAATGTCCGCAAGAGCAAGACTGTGTGACATCCTGTTTTATTTAACATCACTAAACCAAATTACTGCATGTCACTTTCACACTGATATCGTCCCGTCTTAAACTAGTCAGTTAGTTACTTTACTTAAAGTTCTGACGCTACCCAAATATCCGAGAGTGCGTTCCCATGACTGAAGTTGTGGTTCAGAATCACGTTATAGCTCGTTTCCCCACAGCAGCTAGAGAACTGACCTTGGAGAGCCTCCAGTGCTAGAGCTGGCTGATGACGTCCGCCGTTTCATCTCTTATCTCATGGAGTCAGAGGAACAAAGGGAAAGAGAAAGAAGAGGGGGGGAAAAAAGAAAGAAAGAAAGAAAAAGGAGAAAAACACAAAGGGGGAAAGTTTGGGAAAGAATATGGAAAGGAAGGAAAGAGGAGAAGATCGTACAGTCGTTAATTGTGTTAGAGAACAGGAGGAGGGTTAAAAGGGTGAACAGTAAATGCTGGATTTTTAAATTATAAATCAAGGGTGGCCAAAAACCTATCCTCGGCACCCAAGACAAAATGATTGCGAACTAGCTTTTTATTTTTCATACTTTTTCTTAGATATGGATATCAACCGGCTGTGCAGGAATTTTATACGCGTTTGTATCTGTATCAACACAAATAACCATATAACTAGCTCAACATACGTCGGCTAGCTATATGAATAATTTGTCCACCTCTGATTATCATCATCATCAGTTTATGTGATTAACTGAATATGTACATCCTCTAGTGAGAATTGGCGATCACAGTTATGGATATACATTCACAGAGCAATGCTTCGCACCACTATATTAAGACTGGGTTGGGCCTCCGCTTGCTCTGAACGTTTTTCTACTTTCTAGATCAGGTGACTGAAGGCCACTGACGGGCATAAAACTCATTACCATGCTCGTGAAACCATTTTCTCGCTTTGTGACACGATACGTTAACATGTTACGAGGAGCCATTAGATGGTGGGTAAATCATGGCCATGAAGGAATGCACACGGTACTGTACTGTAATAATACTCATATAGGCTGCAGTGTTTGACTAATTGATTAGCATTAACAAAGCCAATCACACCACCTCCACCAGCCTGGGCTGTGCAGGTTGAGACCATGGATTCATGCAGTTCCTGCCAAATTCTGACCCCATCGAAGTTGTGCTTCAGAAGAAGTCAAGATTCTTCAGACGACTTCTACGTTTTACTAGGATTCATCTACCGAGTCATCCTGATTCTGTGCCAGCTTTCTGTCCCTGCCTGATTTGCTCTTCTGCTGTTGTAGCTTATCCGCCTCAAGATACATGACATGTTGTGCATTCTGTTCACAACAGAATGTTCGCGGACCTGAGAATGTTGACGGCGGTCTCATTCGTTCCGCATTTAGATGGTTGATGTGAACAGTACCAGAAGCTCCTGCCCTGTATCTGAACGTTCATAAGCTGGTAACACTATTGGGCGATTTGGTGAATCAGTCAGCAAACTACATGCTCTCAATATCTAAATTGATGACGTCACATCTAAACAGCAATCTTCTTCCGTTCGCAGGCACGGCTGCTTCCACGTTTGATTTGATACGCACCCAAATACGCTGTTGGTTCCCGAGACCACCTTCAGGAGCAGACTTGAGAACGGTTCCCAAGCACAGAATGATTGCGTTCTCACTAATCAAAATGAATAGAACTTTGGGGTCCAGTATTCTCGGAAACAATCCTGGGGCCCTAATATGAAACCGTCCTTACTGTAATAGCATGAACGAGGCAGCGACAATCTCGGTTATTTCCTTCCAAACTGCATTTCTCTTCCTATTGTCTCTAAGCGCTAGAGAATTCTACACTTCGATTTGATTTAAAAGCATCAAAATTTGTTGTCCGATTTGTCTCGATCAGCTCTATTTCTTACAAGTTTCGAAATATTATAATGATTTTCTTTTTAAAGAAACATTGAAACACAAGCGTAACTGCTGTGGTGTTAATAGTTTAAATGTCATTTCCTGCTAATCTTGTTTCACACTCCGGTCCAGTAAGTTGCAGTACAGCACCAACCACCCATAAATGTAAAAAAGGAGAAGTGACATCACAGAACAAGAACGAGTATTTTAACGGGGATGTGGAAGATGCAGGCAGTCTGTATTGTCTGCAAAATCCTTTAAAATACACCACAGATTTAACGCTTTTAAGTTTGCCGAAAGACTTTTTAAGTGTGAACGATTCAATACATTTCAATTTAATTCACTGATCTACATAAAAGACCAAGTAGACTTCATAAACTATTTTATCGCACTGCTTCACTAAGCTGATTTAACATAAGGTTGTATACGGCAGGAAATAGCGGTTTTAACTTTTTCAAACTATTGTCTTAAGTCATAATTAAGACTAATTAATTAACTATTAACTTAGAACTAACCATATACCACTGGTATATGCTTAGTCTTAAGTTAATAGTTGACAAGTGAATTGCTACTTTACCATGTCATAACTAATATGTACAGAATGGAAAGGTTGGGTTGTAATGCTGCTTTGCTGCGCTGTTGCTTTTAAAAACATGGAAATGAACAGTTGCATAAAAGGAAACAAGTTAAGTCAGCTTACGGGCACCATACCCAACTTATCTAGCCACTATTTACAGTTCTGTTCAGTCTCTTTCAGTTAAATGCTGAGATCTCATCTGACCTTTCGGGTATCCAAGCCAAACCATGTTATTTTTTTGCTCACGGGCCCATCTCCAGGCCTGAGGTTACTGCAGTTACTCTATAATTTAAGAGGCTTTAAAGAGTGTTTTGCCATTTCAAATTGCATATCTTACATCATGCACAAGTCATGCATCATGTGCAACAAAATCGGATGGCGTTTTTGAACAGGTTTACAGAAAGTGGCAGCTCTGTACGAGTCTGGTTGTGAGAACGTTGTTAGGCAAAATACGGCCTCAAAGGAAGCAACACATCAAAAGAGCAGACACTTGTCTTTTTTTAATAACCCCCCCCCCCCCAGGATCCGGGTTCGATTCCCATCTCGGGTTCGTGTGCATGGAGTTTGCATGTTCTCCCCGTACTCCGGGTACTCTGGTTTCCTCCCAAAATCCAAAGACATGCAGTGTCGGCTAATAGGCGTTACCAAATTGCCCGTATTGTGTGAATGAGCGTGTGACTGTGTTTGTGTGTGTTCCCTGCGATGGACTGGCACCCCGTCCAGGGTGTACACCGCTTCGTGCCCCAAGTCTCCTGGGATAGGCTCCAGGCCCCCCGCAACCCTGTACACAGGATAAAGCGGTATACATGATAAGTGAGTGAGTGATGTTATATAATAATAATAATTGCGAGATGAACAGCTTAAGGGTTCATCCTGGTTTTGAAAATTGAAATCTATGAATTATGTGTGTGTAAAAGTGTTGTCACCATGTTGGACTTGAATCTAAGGACCAGCCATTGACCACAGGAGAAGAAAAAGAAAACTTTTTAAAGCCATGTGTGGCTTTAATAAACTATATTATCTTTCTCTCTTTCCGGTCCATTTGTATGTGGTTTTGGAGCTGCCCGTGCTCGACGCCACCAAGTTGATGAAAAACATCAACCGACTCAGCATTGATACAGTGCAGACGCTAAAGCTGAGAACTTTGACGTTGTTCCAGAAGATGTTTTTTACACCGCTGTGCCAAACTGGGCATGATGTGGGACAGTCGAGCCTTAACTTTATGGCGACGACCATAAAAGGCAGAGGCAGAAGGTGAGGTGTCGCTTCACACCTAAGTCGAAGGAGCACTCAAAGGGAATACGCAACAGAAGGCCGAACTTTTCGTCACCTATTATTTTAGGCACTGCAACAAAAACGACTGATCTGCAGAAACAAATAAGTGCTGACATGCTTTCAGTTTGATAAACAAGACGTTCTCTCAGAGGCCGTTTGGCGACTGAGCAGGACTGAAGGACAGAGTTGTGCTTGTTTCACGTGCTACAAAACCATTAGATCGAGTCTGAAGAAAGACTTATTGAACTAATTAATCCACGGCTCTGTTCTAGCACACAGCGGTGCTCTCTTCATACACAAGCACATGTCTGGGGGGCTCCTCTTCCATAAGGCTTCATTGTTTTTGTTGATGAAGGAATCGTCATTTACGCAAAACTGTGCATTTAAAAAATAAATAAAAAATACGCCTATACAGTTAGGTGTAAAATCATGCATGAAAGCAAGCACTCAAGTTGATCTAAACTTCCTGGACAAACCCCCTAGACAAGACCGGCATTCAGAAATTAATATACTGTAGAAATGAATAAACACTCTGCTTTGCCCCTTTACCCTAAGGAACTTACTTCTTTCCTCGCAGGCAGCTGTAAAACGAAGCCATGGTGTCGATGTATGGCAAGACACTGCAGTTATCCTTATTGCATCCTTTGTGTTAAAAAGAAGAAGAAAGAAAAACAAAAAGAAAGAAAGAAAATCCTTTTGGATGTCGAAAAAAGAACGGCTCTCAATCCTTAAATCTGCCTTGCCGGATTATTAATCCTGTTTACATGCATAATCTAGAGCAATAGGGATGAGAGATTACTTTGAGAGGAATCTCCCTACACAAAGAATGCAATATCCTTGTAGGGCAAGGTAAAAGTGTGCTCCAAGAAACTGCCTCCAGTTAGTGAGCATGCTCCTCTCTCTCTCTCTCTC
>JAQQZT010000002.1:7022422-7032675 GCA_030068275.1 Clarias platycephalus
GGTGCCTTGGTGGAAGAGTGGGGTAACATCTCACAGCAAGAACTGACAAATCTGGTCCAGTCCATGAGGAGGAGATGAACCTTGTAAGCTGTTATCTGAAATACAGTTAAAAGTAACTACTGTAGGCATTCAAAATTGGTAATGAAGTCCATATTTCAAATTTCAACGTAGCCACTGGTGGCGTCAACCAGACTCTTCAAACGGCCGGGATGGAATACAAATCTGAAGAAAGTTGCCTCCAGTGTGTGACCTGTACAGTACACCTCCTGTTTGCGTAGCTCCGTAGGAAAATGACATTAAGTCATTATGTGATTTGGATTTCTTGGAAGCCATTCATACGGTCTGCGTCCAGGCCAATGTCCTGGAAAATGCTGGTCTAACCACACAGTAAGAGCAAAATGTGGAGACTGTTTTTTTTTTTCTTTCCGATTTTCTCCCTAATTTAGTCGTGTCCAATTCCTCCCCGTCACCAGAGGGCTCCCACATTAAGGCTGCTACTACCACTTAGTCGGGAGGGCCGAAGACTATCATGTGTTTCCTGCGCCATTCGGAGGCCCGGGAGAGACTGTTTTCATCATGACTCTAGGCTTGACATTCTTTCATCATGAACTACAAGTTCTATAGCCATTAAATATTGCCCAGTTTATTTTCACCCACCCTGTATTAAAGCATCTCATTTCCATGAAGTCGGCCTGGTCTGAAATCACCTTACACATTACATGACTATGACCACTCCTAACTGTTATCTCTCCTCCTCTTCTCTCTCTTCTCGTCTCTCTCTCTCTATCCCTCTTCCTGTTTCTCATTGTCGAGCTGAGCTACACATGCCTCTCCTGAGCTTCCACATCACCATGAACCCAGTCCTCGACTCGGCAGATGCAGACTGCTGTGCTCTGAGGACTTGTGACTGCTGTCACTCAGTAGTTCAGGTCTGGAATTTCCTACAGTCTACCTGAGCCTCCAATAACAAACTTGACTCCATATTAACTTAAAGACATCATCTGTTATATTGACCTTCTAGCCTCCTAACACACAGTAAGACTGCAAAAAAATTCCTGCTATCCTTTACCACCTAAATGAGGATGGGTTCCCTATTGAGTCTGGTTCCTCTCAAGGTTTCTTCCTGTTGGTATCTCAGGGAGTTTTTCTTTGGAGTTTTTGACATTTCATGCAATTTTATTTTTTTATTGTGTAGGGCTGCTTTGCGATAATGACAATAGTCATATAAATATAGTCAATAAAGCACTGTACAGATAAAATTGAATTGAATCAAATGTCATCACAAGATAAGGTGAATGAGAGATAGAGAGAGAGAGAAAGAGAGAGAGACCTCAGTAATTTGGGAGGAGTCAGGATGCGTTTATCACAGGGAGCATTGAATGTAAAGATTGTCCTAGAACACATGACCATGAGGTGAGAGGAACATGAGGAACATGTGAATGTCTACACACAGACATTCAAACATGGTGAACGTTCATCCACACTGGGGCACGCTATTTCAAATCATCACAAGGTTTGAAAGGGAGTTTCTCACAGAACCGAATTCATAGTTGGTAGAATCTGATCAAGCCCAAAAGTTTGGTCACAATTTAAACAGGGAAATTTGTACATATTCTTACTTGAGTGAAGAAAGGTATACGTTACTGTTCTATAGGCACAAATATCTTTCCTGAACTTTAAACAGTTCTGTATATAATAGAATCATATTTATGGATTTAATTCTTGTCTCAAATAGCATTTAATTTCTTTGCAATTGCAAACAAAAACAAAAATGACAAACAGCAGCGCTGGAATGAATTCTCTCGAGTCAAGTTGCAAAATTAAATTGTCAGAGGCGTTCAGATGGACCTCCTGTCTCCATAAACATTAAAAAAAAAAACCTTGTAGTTTTCCGCCACTTTGTTGTTGCTCTTTTTTGATGGTGGTTGGCATCCAGTAAGTTGCATTGCTGCCACCTTCTGGTCTTGATCTCCCTTGAATCCTCTTTTATAATATCTTCCTTGTCGTCTGTCTACATTTTCTAAAATACTTTTCATACAGCACTCAACCTTTCCAAATACCCATTGTTCTAACGGTTAACTCAGCCTTCGTCAGCTCTTAGCTGTGTTTTAACTTAGTTTCGCTAATTATTGATGATGTAATATGAATGAACAATCTCACATATTTCACATATTTTGTTTGTCAGAAATGGGGGTGTTTGTTTTTCTAAAAATACATGGTGTGTTTTATCAGAGAAATTGTTGAGGACAGAAAATACATATACTACAGTACATGAATAAATACAAGTTAGCAGAGCAGGTTATATACACTTAGTCAAAAAAGGGGGTATAAAATGGGGGTAATATATTTAAAGAGACCCATCATTGTAATGATGTGTGTATAAATATTTGGTTATAATAAAACCTCTAAATCAGCGTTGATGACTGAGGTAAAGTCCTGACCTACAGCAGCTTGTTCTCCACACTTCTCCACACTATACTTTTCCCCTCTCACTTTGACACTTTGATATTGACCTCAACGTCCATTTTTGCCAACCCATCAGCTCCCTCATTTACCCAGACACCCATGTCACTCAGGTGTGTCTTAGACGCTACCACTCTTGCTGCTGCTGCTGTTATGGTGATGTGACTTCGACTGATATTCCATCTGTTTGTTCATCGATAAATGCACAACAATGGTCTAAGATCAATGTTCATAGTAAACAGAGATGCACGTGCATCTCTGATTGTGATGTCATCACCCTTATAAAGTCACCTTCCCTACTACTTATGGCAGTAATGCAACTTACTGGATGCTATCCGCCGTAAAACAAGAACAACTCCGTCTGTTACTGAACCTGATACTGACCTGATCACTGCTTATCTTTTCTGTCCTGGTGGAGGTGATAAATATATACACAATGACAGTGTTAAGCCTGTTAAGGGATCTTGCAGTGTGTGTAGCAGGATGTGGTGCCCTGGCTGGCGCACTTTATTATGTTTATCAGTGGGATAAAGGGAGAAGGAGTACAGAAGACATCAAGCAGGGTATGTCTGTCTGTTTCTGTGATTAGTTACTTCTTGGTACTGGTGTAGCCAGGAATTGTTAAATGTACCAAAATTCTGCAAACCGGGGATTACCAGAACTTTAAAGCTCCATTGAGGTGGCATGGTTAGACAAAATCCCAGGGTATTAGGGGGTGGCAAACTAGGCATAGGCGTCTTCTACCTAGGATGTGGTAGATAGATTTCAAGTTGCGGCACGGCGGTGTAGTGGTTAGCACTGTCGCCTTGCACCTCCAGGGTCCGGGTTCGATTGCCGGCTAGGCTCGACTCCCGTCTCTGTGTGCATGGAGTTTGCATGTTCTCCCCGTGCTTGGTGGGTTTCCTCCGGGTACTCCGGTTTCCTCCCACAGTCCAAAGACATGTAGGTTAGGTTAATTGGTGTTCCCAATTTGCCCATAGTGTGTGAGTGAGTGTGTGTCTGTGTGCCCTGCGATGGATCGACACTCTGTCCATGGTGTACCCTGCCTCGTGCCCTAAGTCTCTTGGGATAGGCTCCAGGCCCCCCATGACCCTGAATATAGGATTAAGCGGTAATGACGATGAGTGAGATTTCAAGTTATAGCCCCATATAAGAGTTTTACACTCGATGTTTTATATTCATTTAATATTCCAAAAAAAAAAAAAATTATTCTTGATTTAATCTAATCAAATGGCAAAATGACCAAACAATCCTTTTTTTTTTTTTTTTTTTAGAAAATATGTTGTCTTGGTAACTTTACTTGGCTTGTATTATACATAAATGATTTAACACTGCTATATTTTTGTAAGTTATAAAATCATAAAAATTTTTACTGTCAGTAATGGTCATATAATGCAATAACTGCTGCTTAAAAACAGCAGTTGAATGAAAGGCTTGGCATTTCCAAATCAGGACTACATTGTAGTTAACTGGCAGATTACATTACAATTATAAAATCTTCCATATAGTTGTGAAAATCAATAAAATATACCAGTTGCATATTTTTAAATGCGGTCACGCAGTAGACAAGCGGCTTGGCCTCTACAGTACAAGTAATCACTACATTGTAGTACATTAATAGATCAATACATATAAGGTGTAATTACAGTTGTGTATTTTGAAAATACATACAATATATGCAGAATGTAGGTTATACTTTTTTCTTATTCTGACCATATTATGTAAATGTTTTATATTGTCAAAAATGTCCTTTGAAGTTTCACACCTGTAATAAAGCCAACTACTTATTGTTTTATTAGTGCACTACAATGTAGTGCTGCTTTGGAGAGGCCACGCCCCTTGTTATTGCAGCAGCACCTCCTCTATTGCATGTCGATAGTTGAATATATGCCATTTTGTTTATTCTATTGATTTTCACATCTACATGGAAGGTTTTGCAACTGTAACAAAGTCCAATATGTATTGTTCTGTTTATGTAGTAGTCCAATATGTACTGTTCCAGAGTAGTGCTGATTTGGAGACTACACATTTTTGTAATTTTTAGCAGCACTTATGATATTATATGACTATTACTGACACCAAACATTTGTGTTTCTATAACTTACATAAAAATAGCAGTGTTAATTACTAACTTTAATTATCCAACTTTCTTGGAATTGGGATCGCACTACTACTACTACTACTACTAATAATAATAATCGTTTTTTTCCCCAGTGCATTAAGCTATCTATAGCCTATATTGTACTTTATTTTAACGCTGATTCTTACATGATGTTCTTATTTTTGTATTTAGGCCCAGTGCATCGCATCTTAGGTCTTCCACATTCTTCTGACAGAAATGAGGAGGTACTCATTAAACCTCAATCAGATCTCCAACATATATTGTGTTCTTCAGAATTGTCTGGCCATCTATGTAAAAGAAAGCAAAGCCTACAGTGCTATTATATGATATTTACTTTCAGGGATGTCTGGCTGATGGGAGAGACTATAGGATTCATGTGAACACAAGCAAGGACTATGTGATGAAACTGGAGAACAGAGTGATGGCGCTGGAGAATCTGCTCTGTGAGATTCGCACGGTGAGTGAGGAGGAGGAGAAGAAGAGAGAGAAAAACTTTTAATTAAAGCTTCTTTAATAATTAAATAGGAGTAATAAAATATGACAAATATTGATAAGGAAAAACATCTGCACCCCAGAAATGATGTCCACATCCTAAAAATGATCCAGGAGACAAAATACATGCTCTGCTCAGACAATGTTAAATATTGATCATGTACAGAGTCTCATTAAGATATTTTCTGTTTCATTTCAGAATTGTGAGGAAGAGCATCAGGGTTACTCCGCCCTAAAGGAGAAGTATGAGGATTTGCAAAATCAGAAGGAAGAGTTACAATTGGTCAGACAATGATCGATACAAGAGAGAAAACATACACTGTGACCAGATAGTGTTATAAATTATTTTTTGATCATATACTGGGTGTCATTAAGACATTTTCTGCCCCATTTCAGGAGCTTGAGCAAGAGCGAGAGGCTCACAGCACCCTGAATGAGAAATATGATCAGCTGGTAAAGCAGAAGGCAGATTTACAAAGGGTAAGCATGTTGTTGTTGGTCTTTCCTCTGCTCCCGGCAAGGGTCGCCAAAAAAAACCTGATGTGCCAAACAACAACAACAAAACCCTTTGTCTGTTTCGCTACCCAAGAGTTGATTCTTCTTTTTCTTTCATTGAAGCAAAATTACTCCTTTAGCACGAAAGTCTGAACCTCTTCTGTCTTTCAGGAGTATGATCAACAGCGACAGGCTCACAGAATTTTAAAGGAGGCGTATGAGGATGTGATACAGCAGAACGAGGATTTAAGGATGTAAGAATTCTACACTATTCAAACTAGTCATAACTATTATCAGGAATCAACAGAGTTTTTTTTTATCCTCAAATCCGCCTGTGAATGTAGATGTAAATGAAGCCTACAACATTTTGGTTCATTTCAGGGTCATTAGCTGATGTTCCAGAACGATCGAGCAAATGAAACGTTCTGGAGAAAACTGTCTTTGCAGTAATCAGAAAGTCTGAGCAAAAATGCGAGGTGAGTGAGAAAACCGTCTCACTAAACAGTAGACGCATTGATCCGGGGCGCATTCAGAAAACTTGTAATGAATTCTTGTAAGAATCCTCGCAGAGATCTCCTAACTTGGCTCAAAATCCTCTAATTAGGATTATATTAAGTATAAACAGCATGACCCACGCGTCACTACGATGCAAACTCAATAATGATATATTATAAGCCTTTGCATACAGCCTGTCACCTGTTTTTGCCTATTTTACCCCAATCAAACAAATACATACAATATATACTGAAATTTCACGATGTTCCGCATTTCTGCATTAATTTGATCATTTAATTTATCTTATCTTCAAGACAAGGGAACACAAAAATATACATATTTATAAATCTTTATTGCACACAATCATTCAACATTCAAAATGGAATGGAAAAAGTAAGTAGACCCTTGGAATTAATAACTAGTTGACTCCTCTTGGCGGCAATAATCTCAACCCGGCGCTTCCAGTAAGCTGTGGATCAGACCTGCACATGGAGGATTTTTATCTCAGTCTTTCTGGCAGAACTGCTTTAGATCTGTTATATTCTTTGGATGTCTCATGCGTATGACTCTCTTCAAGTCATTCCATACTGTAGCATCTCTATTGGGTTGAGGTCTGAGATCTGACTTGGCCACTCCAAAAGGCGGATTTTGTTTTTCTGAAGCCATTCTGTTGTGGACTTGCTCTGGTGTTTTAGGTCATTGTCCTGTTGCATCACCCAACAGAGTTTCAGCTGTCATACAGATGTTTTCACATTATCCTGAAGAATTTTTTGATACACTTGGGAATTCGTCTTTCCCCTCTATGACTCCAAGTTGGCCAGGCCCTGATACAGCAAAGCAGGCCCAAATCTTGATGTTCTTTGCAAATATCTCAGTTTTAGTTTTGTCAGTGCACCAAACATTTTGCCAATACCATGTGCCAATGTTTATTTTCAGTAAGCCTTGGCTTATTTGTCGTGTTCTGCCATGGACACCCTACTTGTTCAACGTTTTACGTAATGTAGACGCATGAACACAGATGTTAGCCAGTTCTAATGATGCCGTAAAATCTTTGGCTGTTGTTTCTTTACCTCATTGACGAGTCTTCGTTGTGGTCTTCAGGTCATTTTGACAGGCCGTTCACTTTTTGGTAGAGTAGTCACAGTCCCAAAGTGTCTCCATTTGCCTAACTGTAAATTAGTGAATTTCTAAAGTTCTTGGAATCACTTTGTAAACATTTTCAGCTTCATGTAGAGCCCTTTTTGGTGAGGCATGGCTCACATAAGTGTATTCTCCTTGTGTGGAGCAAACTCAAAAAGATTGAGTTGTTTTTATCAGACAAAGTAGCCTTAGTCCCCACCTCCAAACTTATTTTCTTAACAAGACTCCAGGTATGCTAACACCTGATTCCAATTAGCTTTTTTGAGCTCATTAACTCAAGGATTCACATACGTTTTCCACTAGCACTATGAGGTTTTAATGGTTGTTTTCAATAAAGACATGAAAGGTCAGATGTTTCTTTTCCTTCCATGCTGTGATTGCTGGCGTGTCCGTTTAAGTGCTTGGTTTGTATTTGGAACTTCTACAGGAAGCAAATATATACTTCATCTTCATCTTTCTACCATTTTCTCCTCTACTTAAGAAACTCCCAAGCCTCTTAAAAGTCCTCCTCCCAAACCATTACTTTTATCTTTACTTTAAAAGAAGTTGCTCTCTTTTTGATTTTAAGGACAATTCTTGGGCAAGGCCCACAATTCTCAAGATATTTGTTTGAATTTCGTGACTACCAGAAACTCTTTACACAAAGAGTTTTTTAATGAATGCAGTCCCTGATTATCATGGAAATATTACAACTATTGAATAAATAGAATGCTTGCACCCTATTACACATTCCGACCAGACAGTGTTGTTTTTGGTTTTGATCATTATTTAGTGATCATAATTATCGCAGTTAATGTTTCACAACATCTGTTGTTAGTGAGCAAGAACAGTCATCTAATAATGTTTCCTTAGAAGTACTTTAATTTTTGGTTTGCTATCAGATCAGATCAGGAAGGATTGTTGGTTCTCCAAAATATAAAGATTTACTGTAAGGAGAATTTTCTGAAGTCCTGCTTTAAATCAGAATGAGATTTTTAAGTGGCATTTCATTATAATTCTTGCATTGATGATTATTGATAACAATGAAAAACCTTTATTTAGGAAACATCGGAAAGTGTGCATAATGAATGCAGATTTAATATGCTTTCATTAATAAATTACTTTTAATATTTTTTAGACAGTGTTTGGACTTCCTGATCTGTGTATAAGCAACTCTATAAAAATGCTTTTCTGATATTCAAGCCAGTTGTTATAGAAATATGGTTTTCATTTGGAGCTCAGCGAGGCACTAAGGCAGTGTTTTGTTCAGGAACCTGAACAACTCTCTGATGATAGACCTCCTATAACCATTTATCTTTTTGTTCTGAAGAAGTCATTTATATTTGGTTGCTAAATAACTGAAAAATGCAGATGTATCATGAATATTTACAGTGCAAGGAAAAAGTATATGCACAGTGAAATTCTTTATTCTTTGCATATCCCAGCTTCTTGTTAGTAGGCAGGGGTCAGAGCACAGGGTCAGCCATTTTACGGCGCCCCTGAAGCAGAGAGTGTTAAGGGCCTTGTTCGAGGGCCCAACAGCGGCAACCTGGTGGAGCTAGGGCTCGAACCGCCGATCTTCTGATCCGTAACTCAGAGCCTTAACACACTGAGCGACCACTGCCCTATTTAGAGCATCTAACACATTTTAATATTACACAAAGATAACATGAGTAAATACAAAATGCAGATTTTAAATAATGATTTCATTCATGAAGGGGGAAAGGTTGTCCAAGGTGCCACCACATCAACAAACACAAATAAAGTGCCCTCTAGCAAATGCAATAACGTGCCCTCTAACATGCCCCTGCATGAGCAGACGCAAATAAAGTTCCCTCTTACATGCCCCTGCATGAGCAAATGAAAAAAAGTGCCCTCTAGTTTTACCCCATGATGGAGGTGAGTGAGCAGTTCAAAAAGATGCGGTCGGCTGGCGTCACGTGGTTCGGAGGAAACACGTGATAGTCTTCGGCCCTCCCGACTGCGTGGTAGTAGTAGCCTTAATGTGGGAGCCCCCTAGTGACGGGGAGGAATTGGATACGACTAAATTAGGGAGAAAATCGGGGGGGGAAATAATAATAATAATAATAAAAAAAACAGCCACAAAGATATTCTCATAGTGGAGCAAACATGATAAAGTGCTCTCTAAAGTGGGCCCACATTGGCAAACTGAATTAAGTGCCCTCTTTGGTGCCTCTACTTTGGAGCAAGCATGATCATGTACTCCCCAAGATCCTTCATCGGTAGATCAAACAAAATAAAGTGCCCCCTAAGTTGACCCCGTTATGAAGCAAACATGATAAAAAGCCCTCCAACCTGCACTCACAGTGGAAGAAATATGATAAAGTCCCCTACAAGGTGCCGCCACATGAGCAAACACAAAAAAGTGCCATGTAAGGTACCCTTATAGTAAGCAAACAATAAAATGCCCTCTAAAATGTCCTACAATAGAGAAAAAGTGCCCTCTATAGTACCCCTATAGAGAAGCAAAAACAATAAAGTGCCCCTCAGTAGATCGTTTGCAATGTTTCCAGTTTGTAGCTTCAGCTTCAGCCAGTGTGATCGGGAACATCACAGGGTATTCTCTTTAAGTACTATTTACAAAGTAAAGTAAAAGTACAAAGATCAATGCTCATAGTTTAATAGCGCACGCGCGCCTCTGATTGTGACATCATAGTAATACAACATAGGGGATGCCTAGTGCCAGTAAAAAACAAAACTCATTCTGTTACAGACAATCTGTTTATATTTTCTGTCCAGATGGAGGTGATGTGTTTATACATATACAATGGTGAAGTTTAGTAGAACAAGAGGTCTTGCAGTGTGTGTAGCAGCAGCTGGAGCCCTGGCTACTGCATTATATGTTGGTCATTGGGATAAAGGAAATCAGAGCACAAAGGGCATCAAGCAGGGTATGTCTGTCTATTTATTTTTCTTCTTTGTCTTTCGGCTGTTCCCTTCCAGGGGTCGCCACAGCGAATCATCTGCCCCCATCTAACTCTATCCTCTGCATCCTCTTCTCTCACACCAACTACCTTCATGTCCTCTCTCACTGCATCCATAAATC
>JAQQZT010000002.1:7093894-7105780 GCA_030068275.1 Clarias platycephalus
AAAAGTAGAAGTACACAAAAAATCTACTCAATTACAGTAATGCGAGTAAATGTAATTCATTACTTTCCACCTCTGATTATATTTTTGTCAGATTTATTATTAATAATTTTTTTTAGGAAATTAAGATAAAATTCTCTTCTTTTCCATTTTGTCGAGACATGACTGCTTATTGTAACCTGAACTGGATGCTGTAACCTCATGCTAACCCTAGACAGAGTATCCCTCGCCATGGCAGGAGACATGCTGCTTCTTTTTGCCTGAGTCACATGAGGCAGAACTTAAACAGGCAGCTTAATTGCTCGAGGAAGAACTGAGTGTGAAACGAAAATCTAATAAATTGTGCTTTCTGCACATAACAGTCTGAGGAAATCTAACAAGGAGTAAATTATGAAGCGGTGAAATGTGATGTGCGCTTTCTCGCCAGGCCCTGGCTTTAATCAAGAGTCATTTAATTAAGTGCTTAACACAGTGAAGTCAGCGGTGCCGCGTCTGCACGACCAGCGGTGAGACGAGAAATCACAGCTCCTCACTTTTTCGGCTAAAGACGTCATTTATCCGAGCTCTGTCTGGTCTGCTGTGTATAATGCTTTATTGAACTATAGAAATACAGAACGGGGGAATGATTAATGATCTGCACTACTGACCAGAATGTTATAGGGTTAGATCCGTAGCCCTGAGCACAGCTTTTCATCCTCATCTGCTCAGCCCTGTGGATCTATTTTAAATTGTTACCTAATGAAGAAATGTATGAGGGGAGTTTATATCAAACTTATGATGAAATTTCTCATGAATGAAAGCAAAAAACCAAAGAAGACTTCAAGCTCAGGCCGGTGATGAGACTCAGTAAATCATTGGAATAGTGCAAATGTTTTAAAGACGGCAGTTTGTCAATGAATGATGATCCCAGCTAAGGTGGCTTGAAGCCCACTGGAGTTATTTTCCTGAACATTCAGCGCGTGGAACACCTGAACCGTAAAAAACGATGTATAATTTGTCTCCAACCTGCAGAGGAGTCACATCTTTTTGTGGGAACTGCACACACAATCATACACAAGCACAACTTGCACATACAGTAACAAGAACTCAGCTGGAAGTCATTGCCATGTCCCTGTATAATAGAGACCTCGCTGCCAGCCATTTCCACATGTTTGGACCATTAAAGGAGTTCCCGGGAGGCCAGCGCTTCAGACTTAACGTCTGTACGTCTGCAGTACGATTATTGCTCCAGTGTTCTGAGAAAACTTTTACCTTGATGCTATCTACTGTAAGCAGGCGTGAAATCCTGGGATAAGTGCATTAGAGTAGCAAGGGATTATATACTGTAGAGAATATTAGGTAGTTTTTACTGTATTCAATCTGTTCTGCAATAAATCAAAAGTTTTTTTAAAGTAAAAGTTGTAAAGATAGCTGTTTGCAACTATAACAGCTTCCACTCTTCTTGGAAGGCTGTCCATGGGAATTCATGTCTATTCATTTTGTAGAGCATTTATAAGGTCGGGCACTGATGCTGGACCAGAAGGCCTGGCTCACAATCTCCTTTCCAGTTCATCCCAATGGTGCTCGATGGGGTTGAGGTCAGGGCTCTGTGTTAAGGCCTGTCAAGTTCTTCCAAACATTGTCTTTATAGTCCTTGCTTTGTGCACTGGGGTACAATCATGCTGGAGTAGAAAAGGGCTTTCCCCAAACTGTTGCAACAAAGATGGAAGTATAGCATTGTCCAAGATATCTTGGTGTCTTGGTTTGCTGAAGCATTAAGATTGTCCTTCACTGGGGATAAGGGACCTGATCGAAACACCTAAAATTCAACAGTTAACGGGTTTGGCCAAATCCTCTGAATATTAATTCATTCTTTAGTTGTGTTATCTATTTCCTTTTGAACTTCAGCAAAATGCACATGAACTTTACCTTACGGTTTGCAAGGCAATGTTGTTACTGTACAGTATATCTGAACCATGGATTTGTGGAAAGGTTCATTGTTTGACCTTGCATTGGTTTTTGCTTTGCCTTTCAGTTTCGAAAGCTGTTGTGGTGTTAGGTTCTCTTTTTATTCACTCTTCTTTTGATTGACATTTTTAGTTTGGCTTTAAAATGTCTCTGGTGATTTTTTTTCCTGGTAACGACCTTGCCTGTTTTGTCCATATAAACCTCAGGGAATATGGATTGTTACCTTTGGATTGTTGAGTCCATTTTGGTTCTGTGATATTTGCCCTTTGATTTATCCAAAGTAGGTTAATATTTTATTTCATCCAATAATTTAAGCAGCTTAGGATTGAACAGTATTGGGCTACCGTATAATTGTTATACTTAGCTTCTTTGTGCATATTCGTGGGAAGACATCATGACAATAACAGCACCGTTCTTCCTGAGCACTTCTGAGCTTCTAACACCATAATATAGTCTGAACAATTAAAGAAAAGAAAAAAATATTTGTGGTCATTTATGCTATTGTAAATGTCAGTGCTACTACCCCCGGTACTCCAGAAGTCTAAGTTTTAAAGTTTTTATTACAATCCTTGCGTGGATGTTACAATTTAATAGCCATATCTTCAAAGTTAGCATGTGAAAGTTCACTATGTAAAAATAAGACAAGTTTTTTAGAAACAGCATTAATTAGGCTGTGAAATGAAGCAATTCAAGGAAAGCTTGACCTTATCCCAGTTACACACAGATACGCCAAAGACATTTAAATTAGAAACCAGATTTTGGGACAAAATGCGGGCCGTCTTGATTCGTCGCTTCTTCAAACTAAGATTTTGACATTTCCATTAGTATTGTGTGAATGTCACAATTACAGTAGCCGGCCAAGACCTGCGATTTATTTATTTATTTATTTACTTATTTATTTATTTATATTTTTAATTCCCTCGAATGTCAGGGAGAGGAACGGTTATTCTTAAAACTGTCAATTAGCAAAGCTCCGGCTCAAGGGCCCTATCATTCACATCCTCCTCATAAAACCATTACACATTTCAGCACTCAGATGATTTCAAGGCATCATGTTAATGAGAGACTTTGACTTATAAATTTACACCTGTGACCCGCGGACGTGTAGGTACGGCGGCTGAAAAATTACCTCCGCGGCACGCAGTGCCACGGAAATTTATCTTCGCCGTGATTTTATTGCATGGTTACCTTAGGCAATTAAATCAATAAATCTAAACTGTCAGCTAGGAGAAATGAAAAGCTCAGATTCAGTAAATAAAAAGCCTTGGACACGTAAATTGGGAGATTATTTAGTAGGTAGAGCTCCTAACTGGCTGAAAAGGGAAAAAAAGAAGAGTAACGCAATGAAGAAGAAAAAGCACCTAATACATTAATCAGGTATGCTTGAGCACGCAGATTTTCCGTGTGATGAATAAATAAGCAGTGGTTCGTTTGTTAAAGAATGAGCCCGCATGAAGACCGGCTTATTTACGTATATGAGAATGTGTACTGTGTATAAACACAGGGACGTATTGCATAAATGGGATGCATCTAATGAATCCCATTTTTCTTTGTGCTAACATCAGCACAATTCTTGGTCCTTGTAAGCCAAAGTTTTGCCACACCCAACTCAAATGCTGTTTTTTTGTTTGCTCGTTTGATTGTTTTTGTAAAAAAAAGCCTTCTTGAAGATATTTCCTATATATACAGTACTGAGCAAAAGTCTTGATCCACCTCTCTGAAGAGGCTGATTTCTTGTATTTTTAATGTAGTCTTGAGGAATAGTTCTCCAGGCTTCCTGAAGGACTTTTTTGCCACTTAAGGCATGAACCAGTGAGAAACAGGAGCAGATGATGACAGATGATCAGGCCGGTGATTAGTGTACTGGAGACGCTGAATGCTGGAACAGACGAGAGGGGAAATGAGGTTGCTGCTGAGGCTGTTACATAAACAACCAATTTTGACAATTTTAACCAATCTCTAGACACTTTGCAGCCTGTCGCAGAAAAACATTTGTTCCCATTTCTTTAATTTAATTTACATAATTGAATTTCATTTTGTATGAAGAAATAAGGGGTGACTCAAGACTTTTGCACAGTTCTGTATATTTTGGCAGAGTTGGATAATAATGGATTTTAATGGAATGTGTTTAAAGTGAATTTTTTTTACGTGAACAAAAGAAAGTTTATGCAGTACATTGCATAACGTGACAACATTCTTCCTATCAAAATTTGGCAGATTACTAGAATAAGTTTTTCATTTCAGAATTATGCTTAAGGCAACATATTTGAGTAACATACAGTGTGCATAACATCTTCAGCTGGATTCAGTCAAGAGCGTTTCCAGTAACATTTTAATATAGCAGCATGGACTGGCCATGTTCATAGTTTCAGCGGCGTCACAGTGGCTTACTTGTTAGCACTGTTGACTCTCACCTCAGGGGTTGGGGGTTTGCCTCCTGTCTCTGGTCTGTGTGTGTAGATTATTCATGTTCGCCGTGTGCTTGGGGGGTTTCCTCAGGAGATTCCTTTTCCCCCCACAGACCAAAGACATGTGGTATAAGCTGATTAGTGCTTCCAAATTGCCTATAGTGTTTGAGCAGGTATTTTGCTTGTGACCTGCTGTTGTACCCACCGTGTGCCCTGACTTCCCTGGGATAGGCTCTGGAGCCGCCATGACCCCATACAGGATAAGCGTTATACTGTAGATAACGGATGGATTGGCAGTTCGAGTGATAAGCGTAATATTCCTTTGTAAAATAAATAAAACAAAAGTGGAGCTTCTTATTTTTTCCTGCGTCCTCATTTGTAAATCAAACAAGCTTACAGTACATGAGGTCATAGCCCCTAAACTGGAAATGCCAGCACTAGCATTAATGAATAATGTTTTACAATTCAGAGCGCTCAAATCTGGTTTATACCATTTTTTTATTCAGCTTTTTTTTATACAGACATTAAACATTTAAAAACAGCATAACTACATCTCATTTTTTTTGTTTATTACATTTGTCTATTTTATTATAAAATAAACATACAATAGGCAAAAAAAAAAAAAAAAAGGAATAAAAAAAAAGCTGAACTTGTGCAACACATTTGAAATACAAAGCTAACCAGGCAGGAAGATTCTTTGATACATAACGCATTTGAAAATGAATTCTTACAACTATACATGTAGAAATGTGCAGGTGCCCCTGCTATATACAAAAAAAATAAAAAGAAAACAGGAATAAAAAGGAAAGACTAAAATCTACAGCATGCCAGAACATTGATATCTTCAGTCATTGGAGTTTAGGTGTACATTAATTGTACAGTTTAAATAGTCAGGACCCCAATGAGACGAAAAGCAATGAGTAGAAACCCTGCTCTTCTTTATATCAAACCAAATCCTTCAGGCAAACGGGGAGCAGTGAAGCACTTCATGGATTTATTTTATTAAGTGTAGGTTTAATACATTAAAAAAATAAAAAATAAATAAAAATTCTCCTATCTCAAGTGGCAACGTTAAACGTTTGAACGATTTTGACATTTTGATATACATATATATCTCAACATCTATTGGATTAAGTAAAACTTTTAAACTTTCCCTAAATAATAGAGATCTAAGGCCAAAAGATAACACGTCTCATCTTGTAGTTTTATATGCGGCCGAATTAAAAGCCACATCTCTTTGGAAAACTGCTCCAGTTATGATTTTCCCCCCAAAGCTATCAAAATGTGGGGTTTCGCTCTCTCCGCTTTCTGATACATAAAGTCTTTATTAGATGTTTGATCCATTCCATGGGCGTTTAAAATTCACATTAAAGGGATGGTTCCACATTTTTGTCAGAATTTCGTATGCACTCGTTTTTCCCTCCTGCAGTGTTAATAACGGTAATGAAAAAGTGCGGACATTTATACGTCAGGCTGAGCTGAATCCAAATATAATGGATATTTAGATTGAACAAAAATTATATATATTTTTTTTTTGTTGTTATACAGTTGTGTGAACATTTACAATTGAACTAAGCATTTTATCCTGCTAATCATGTATAGGGAATGTAAGAAATACATCATAGAGATGATAAAAACAAACAAATAAACAAACATAAAAAAAAACCCCCACAGTGGATTAACTTTATGGAAACATTTTAATAAAATGAAGAAATTAATGGAATATTCCTTTGAAAGTGATCTCTTTTTTAAAACCATGAACTATTTTAGGCTTCCTTTCATTATGCTACTATAAGCTCAGAAACTCTCGCGCAAACTCAGTGACTGTATTGTTGGAAAAAAAAATGTCAAACAATCCCTTTAAAAACAGAAACTATTTCTTTTCTGAAAAATCCCTTTAGTGTTGATAAGCTGTATACACCGCTTTACAGAAATGGAAGAAGAAGAAAAAAAACCACAACAACCCACACTCTAAATGATGCTTGAAATAAATTGAACTGAAATGTAATGAAGTAGCAGGAGGGTTTCTGAATAATAAACCACAGCGGATAAGAGCTTATGTAAATCTGCGACCGCTTCAAGGCAAGAGATTGAGTAAGGTCAAACGCAACACCTCGACCTGACACAACGTTTAACACCAAGCACACAAATGATAGAGCACCACTCTGTACTGTACATAAGGAGACGGAAAAAAAAAGAAAAGAAAAAAAAAAAAGAAAAAACAGACCTAACAAGACTAACAGGAATAACTGCTCCATGTTTTTCCTCACATGCTTCCTTTAGTCCCAAGGCATCGTGATTGACATTGATGTAAAAAATACATATGTACAAAAACGCTGATGCTCTGATGAGGTTAGAAACCGGTCTTGTAACTATTCTATGTTAATAAATAAATAAATAAATACCCTCATTAATGTATTGTCGATACCACCAGCAGTGCTTTTTTTTTTTTTATACAATTGCTTTATGACATATTCAAAAGCAATGCATGCATTTTTGGGGGGAGAATTTGTGAAAAGTTGAAATTTCTCAAGCAACTTTGGAGCAGAGGTCTACCGAGGTTTAAAGCTATTTGAATATGAATTTTAAAAAATAATAAATTGTTTCACATTTAGGAAATGTACATTTCTGCCAATTTTCTTCCCAATTTGCTCACTTGACACTTCCCACCCACCAGCCAGCTCTTGTTTATCATACAGCACCTCCCAACCAGGATGGGCGAAGATCTCCTTATAAAAGGACAGCATAATGCGCAATTTTGGCCAATATATTTTCTTGGTTTGGAATTTGCCATTAAAATATACAAAAAAAATTAATCACAGGTTATGGTTTTCACATATACTATATATATATATATATATATATATAGACATAGGGAGAATGCGTTTTAGAGTGTGCAAACAGATCAAACCATATATCTACAGTGATGTTAGACACGTATGGCTTAGTACTGTATGTACCCAGTTAAACTGTCGATTAAATTTAACGCTGTAAATAGTTAAGCAATGCTAACATTAACTTGCTGGAAGCGACAGTTAGCTCTTTATCAGCAATGTAATGTGTAATGTGTAATTATGTAACACTAATTTATGTACAGATATACAAGAAGTAATCAGACATATAGTTTTATGCTTAAATGTACATGTTTCCATTATAATGACTAACACTGATGTATTTCTTTCCAGATTGAAATAGACCCACCTTTAAGCACGCCTAATAGTGAAATTTCTCATTTTTTAATGATTTTCAGATTTTTGGCCAATCTCTAGGTGAACTGTCCTAGACACAATTATGGTATCATTCCTCTATATACAGTACTGTGCAAAAGTTTTGAGCCATCCCTCGTTTCCCATATGTTGTTTCCAAACAGCAAGGTTTATTTAATTTTTTTTAAATATATAGTCTTGAGGAATAGTTCTCCAGGCTTCCTAATGGACTTTTTTGGCTCTCATTTTCACATCAGTTCCTGTTCCTGACCAGTTTAAAAAAATATTTGTTTGTTTGTTAAAGCACACATTAACATATGAATTGTCAAGTATAAAAAACATCTAAATTAAGGCTTGAACCAGTGAGATGATGACACGTGATCAGGCTGGTGATTAGTACACTGGAGACGCTGAATGCTGGAACAGATGAGAGGGGAAACGAGGTCGCTGCTGAGGTTGTTACACACACAACAAATTTTTAAAGTGTATCTTTAGGCACTTTGCAGCCTCTTACAGTAAAAAACTTTGTTTATACTCCTTTAATTGAATCTACATCATTTAATTTAGTTGAACATAAAGAAATTGAGGTGTAGCTCAAGATTTTCGCACAGCACTTTAAAAAATTGTAAAGACAAATTTGCTGTGGATTTGAAACAGCTAAGCCAGAGCAGGAAGCAACTGAGTCAGTGTTTTGTAGTGCACTACTTTTTTTTTTTTAAAGCTATTTTGAGATTATGAAGCTGAATCGGTAGTATTTATATTGCACTATATGTGGATTAGTGGATTGCTGTGTGATAAAATATACAGCTCGCTATAAAGATACACTGACAGTAAAAATCACGACCCGCTCCAGTATACGCTGAATATTGACACTGATCTCACATGCACACTTTGGTCGTAGATCATAATTTTTCTGTCAATGTTCAATAGAGATGGGTTTGAGAAAAGAAATATACTACAGTACTTAGTGAGAGTTGAAAGAGTGTAAGACGTTAAACAGAGCAGCTTTGATTTTGATATGTCTTAAAACAATGTTTTAATTAGCACATCTGTCTGGTGGATGATTTTGAATAATGTTTAATAATGTTGAGCCAAAATTCCTAGCATCATCAGAGCATAAATGCAATCGGAAATATTTTAATTTCATTATCGCAACATTTGAAATTTGTTAACGCGAAAAAAAAACAAAAAAACACCCCAGGTTTCACCATCGCTAGTACAAAGCACACAAATAAATAATTGTGGTTGTATGAAAAAGAAAGAAAGAAATCGAATATACCAATATGGTATGGAAAGATTTTTCAATTCGCTCTCGTTCTTAAATATAGACTCTAATAAATTCTCATTGCATACGCAGGCACTTTTGTATATTCTTGGTGAAAGTCACTTCTTCACACCCACTCTCGCTGTCTCTCATTCTCTCTCACACACACTCGTGTCAAGACTCTCAGTGAAACCTAGGAGCTTAATGGAACTGATGCTGGCGCTGAGAATCTGACCACGGCCACCCGTTCACGCACACCTTACACACGGTCATGCACGCCTACGCTGATAAATCGGAACAGAAGAGCATGGAGAAACATCTTGCTGACAGCATGTCAACAGCATACTACCGATAATAATAAAAAAAAAGTTATCGGCGATTGAGAGTCCGCTACCGAAAATGAAAAAAAAAAAAAAAAAGTGTCAAGACACTTTGACATTTTTGAGCTACAAGTTTGTTTATGTGAGCTACAGATCAAATTATTATCTTATTATTATTTTTTTTTTTTTTAGGGGCGTAGGGGGCAAGTACTACAGTAGGCACTAAACGTTTTGCAAGTCAAAACAACAGAGATGGATTAAAAGCTGCCTGCCCAGGAAAATCGACAAGATGCGACAGAAAAAAAAAAAGAAAAAAGAAAAAAAACAGCACAGATTTTTGAATAATTATTCATGATGTTTGGACTCTCTTAGATCTATCTAATAACACCCTCTGTGAACATGCAAACAACGAATAGTAAAAGAGTCGTCATATAGAACACAGTCAGTATGGTACATATCGGAAAGATAAAAGGGCCGTTGTGTCAAGGAGACGCTGATGTCCTCTGTGCGTGTGTGTGTTCTGGAGAAGTCTGCCGAACGTCCGTTAAACACTCTCGGACAATTTTTAAACATGTGGTCCCCTCACAGTAATCAGATTTGGAATAAAGCCATAAGGAGTGCTACTTATTATCGGTTGTTATTATGGCACTGTAGAAAGTACAGCAATTAAAAAGGGGAATTTAGAGGAAAAATCCACCCTGAAGTCTGTTTTCATTTATTCATTGGGAAATATTGTGTGTTTGGTGATTCTTGTGGTGATTTGTTGGTTGATGCGGCGTTTTCGTTATTCCTGCGAGAGTTCATGCTGAGCTGAACGTCACATCAAGACATTGCTAGCAGAGCTGATTAAAAGCTGCCGTCAAGATGCAACAGAGAAAGAGAGAGAGAGAGAGAGAGAGAGAGAGAGAGAGAGAAAACAAAGGGCAAAAAAATTATCTTTCATCGATTTCATGTTTTTAATAAATCCAACGTAGAGGGAGGAACAAAACAAACATTACACCGTACAACCACCGCCAACAAGTTATGCTGGAGACTCACCTACTTAGCGATCTATAAGATGACTAATGTGATGATGTTAGCATGAAACCCTGGAGCAGAATGTACAGATATGGAATTAAAAGAGCTGATTAGACTAAAATACTAAAGCGCCGCATCGCAGTCTTTAGATTATGGGATATACTGGGTGGCTCAGTGGTGAAGGTGTTCAAGTGCTGATCAGGAGGTCCCTGGTTCAAGCTCTGATTCGCTGCAACTGTTGGGCCCTTGATCAAGGTGCTTCACCTCCAAGTGCTCGGGCGTCAACCCGACCCTGTAAATAACTGGCATGATGTATATGTGTTGCCAGGCAGCACGTACTGTACTGTACACGGTACCACCACCATATAGATAGATAATCGAATTTACACTGGCACCGATAACTGCAGGTAATCAAATGGCATTGTGGGTAATGTAGGAAAAGGTTGAAGACCATTCAAGAAAAGATTTGACCAAATAAATATTTGACATCGTTAAAAAAAAAAAAAAACCAAGAGTTCATTTTAAATATTAATATTTAAGTCATTCAGGGTGGAGTTTTCCTTTAAACGTTGAATCACTTTTTTCCATTTAAAAAAAAAATTTGCTACTCCTTTGAACCCCAGTCCTTTACAATCGTTTTTATAAAGCCATCAACATGTAATACAAAGAAACAATACTGACATAGAGAAGGATTGCACACCGGGCACTTGTTCGCCCTTGCTTTCACTTTATAGGAAATAATGTACACTGTACAAATACGAGAGCGCAGATTCAAAAACTAAGATACTGTCCCGTCTCAAGCTTCTGCCCCGGTTGAGTCACATGACTCAACACATCCTCTAACAGCTGCGAGCCGAAGTGTATTTGTTTGTTTCTTTTCTGTTCTGAATACAATGACAGTTTTGGCAGTCTTTCACAATGTGCTCTAGATCTCCAGGAAGTCATACGGCACCTTGTGTTCCACTCGTTCCTCAGCTTTGTTTGCGTAGGAGCAGCTCTGAGACGGCAGTGCTGGTGGAAGGAGGAAGTGATGGAAGGAGTGTCAGGACGGAGAGCAAGAGAGAAGGAGAGCACAAGAGATGGAGAGAGAGAGAGAGAGAGAGAGAGCACAGTGAAAAGCTCCAGCACTATAACAAATGTGCCTCGATGCGGAGCCAGTGCAGTCCTTGGCGGATGTAGCGCACCAGGTCAGTCATGCTGCTGTGCTGCGTCAGGGGCTCCATCACTGAGTCCAACTCCTGAAAAAACTCTGAGACGAAAAAAAAAAAAGATCTTTAGTTAGGTTCAGTCAAAAATGCGTTCAATTAATAAATTGCAAAAAACAGGTTTGAAGTTTAAACAGCCGTATAGTTTCACATAAACAGAATATTTGTAACCTTTAAAAGGTTTTCAATTACAGTAGTGCATTTTTTTCACTGCAAAATAGGCTGTAAAGTTATTATAAATTATTAAAACTGTACCAAAATATGCTATAAAATTACCTTTCATAAAGAGCAACATTAAATAAACGTAATAAACGAATAAATAAATAAACAAAGTGAATAAAACAATAATCTACTTATTTAAATGCCATATTTTCAGGTTTAAAAAATACAGTTTGTGTATTTTTTTTTTATTTTTTTATTATTAATTAATAAATTTTTTGGCAACCTTCATCACTCACTCACTCATCTTCTATACCGCTTTATCCTGTACCCTTCATCTAATCTAATCTTTCCGGGGGGGGG
>JAQQZT010000002.1:7111695-7130665 GCA_030068275.1 Clarias platycephalus
TGTCAACATTGCTGTAAAACGATGAGCAAGAAACGTTCAACCTTACAATTTAGCACAAGAAGTCACAAATATCTCAAAAGAAACCTATTCGAAGCGTGTCCTTTAACGCTGCCCGGAAATGTCCTGTATTTTACAAAGAAATGTCGCACCCTGTTACGAAACATGACCTAGATCCGAGTGTCCATGAGCAGTGTTACAGTGCTTAAAGTGCTTAAATATACAATTAAAAAATTGGTTGTTTGTGTAACAACCTCAGCAGCGACCTCATTTCCCCTCTCGTCTGTTCCAACCTCAGCATCACCAGTATACTAATCACCAGCCTGATCATCTGTCATCATCTGCAACCTGTTTCTCACTGGATCGCGCCTTAAGTTGCATGTTTTTTTATGCTTGAATGATTCATAGGTCACAGTTTGGCTTAACAAACAAAAAATAAACTGCCAGGTACAGGAACTGGGCCAACGAGAGAGAGAAAGTGCTTCAAAAAGCCTGGAGAACTATTTCTCAAGACTACATTAAAACTACAATAGGGTCTGGCTCTTGGAAAGCAAAATATGAATAAATGGTACAGTAGGGTGAGGGTGCAAGACTTTTGCACAGTACTGTATTGGATATATGTTTACTTAAAAACTTACAGTAAATACCTCATTTACTGAGAACAAACTAGAAAACCTTACTACACTCCATCATACTGTATGTATATGTAGCTTCTCTCCTAATCGGCAAAGCATGTTGAAGCACAGCAGAATATGCAAGTTGTTCAAAGTGCGCATGGAATTTAACCACATCTCTGAAATCTACCTGAAGGTGCTTTTGAATGCCTACTTGAAAAAAAAAAAAAAAAACGATATGCCTTTAATTAACAAAAGCACAAAGCTGGAAGCTACATATCAATCAAGAACTTTGACTGTCCCCCACCCGGAGCACAGATCTAACCTTGACATTCAACATAAACAAGTGTTGGTGATGTGGCAGGCAGATTGGCGCGTGGATGTCGTTTATCTGGCCTCGAGTACACATCCCCACTGCAGCGGCACGGAAATCTTTCATTATCCGCTAACAGCTTAATGAAATACAAGAATAATGATCCGTTCTAAGCTGATTAAGTGCTTTAGCGGTGTTTTAAAGCTCCCAGATAGGGCCGATTGTAGACGGGTGATGGCTGAGGGGAGATTTAGACAAAGTGGAGCGACGGTAAAGTGGCACATCAGGCTGCTGACGGCTGGCAAGTTGAGTTGCATTTGGGATTTTTATCCTGCCAGACAACAGGCCTTTCAAACACCGAGGGGCATTTACTGGATGCTCCTGATGACTTTGTCAAAATCTAAAGCAGAAAGGAGTGTGTGCTTTATAGGTACTAAAGGAATAAAGTAATAAATAAGTAATAAAACAAAAGGAAGAGTTTAATAAAAGGATGGTACGGTTATTGGGATATAGCCTGGGTGTTCTGATGTGTCCTTATATAAAATGGACTTACTCTTACCATGGTAAAAGTTTTCAATAACATTGTGTTTCAAAGTGTTGTTCCAACATTAAACATTTGTACTATTTATCCAGTATGAAAGTGATATTAGCTTAATGCCATGAAACATAGTTTTTTCAGTTTCTGCCTTTTAGCAGACACAACAAATGTATTTACCAATTAGATGTAAAATTACAGCTTTTCCCAGCAGGAACCTTAATGTTTGAATGAGCGTTGTAATATACAGTAGTTGGGACGACATAGTTTTTTTAAAAGGGTTTAAAATTCTGATCGAAGATTGGCGAGGATACAACAGCTTCCCACACACAGTGTGTGTATCTCATGTCATGCATTTCTTAGCGTTGTAATGTTAACTTTCTCTTTAATTGGGGTGCATCTTACAGTAGCTCCCAAATTGCTCTACTGTAATATGGTGTTCGCACAACGTCCAACGCCCAAGATGCAATCACATCCAGTTATTAAGCAGGTTTGTTTTTACACTTTTGGCTGCGTTTCAACTTAATATTTTTCTTTAAATTGCTGCTGTCTTTTATTTTGTTGTCACATCAAGAGCATGATTTCTAACGCGTTAAAATGAGTTCGAATCCCGCTCAGGCAGTTTTTAACATTGTGCCATGTGCATTTGTTATAATTGTAAAATTGTATATGAAATGCATGTGTGCTGAGAATGGTTATAATGTGCGAAGAGAAAACGCTCAAACTCATAATAAATAAATACACAAACTCACCAGAGCACCGCTAATTTCTTCTCCGCCAGCGTGGCCGAGTGACTGGTGAAGTTCTTTAATCGCATCGCGTACCTGAAGGTGATACAGAACCAAAAGTACATAGTGAGATATCAGCTAATATCAGAATGGAGAATTATCAAAATATCATTTTCTGCATAAATAAAATGCTTTAATGATCGAAAGCAACCCTGTTTTCTGGGCCCTATACTGCAGTACAAGTGATCATTCATGCATGTGTGTGCATGTTTGTGTGTGTGTGTGCATGTGTGCGTGAACCACATGGTTTCCTCTGAGCTCGGATTTCAATCACCGCCAGCTGATTTGCAGAGTGCGCTGATGAGCTTCGAGGTCCATCTATTTTCATTCTCGGTGACATTAATAAAACAAGGGCTGCTAATTGCACGGCTTGTAACATGGAGTTGCCTTGCGGTGGCCCTAATGGCAATCATCGCTTTTATTTTAATCACGGCAGGTAGGGTGGCCGTGCCGGAGGGCGAGAGAAAAGAGGGAGCGAGCGAGACAGACAGACAGAGAGAGAGAGAGAGAGAGAGAGAGAGAGATGAGAAGCTGGCTTTTGGCAGCGCTGACCTAATGAGCTCCACGGTTTCCGAGTACATGGTGTACGGCGACTTGGCCTCTAACGGGTCTCGTTCCATGGCGTTCCCGCACTCGATGAAGGAGAGCGCGCCGTCTGCGTAATTGACAGCTTTGCCAAACTTCTCCATCTGTACGAGGAGGGGATGGTGGGGGGGGGNNNNGGTGGGGGGTGGAGAGGAGACAGCAATCAAATGTGACAGGATGAGAAAGAAGACTGATGTTAGGAACAGACAAGCAGTTCAATTTCTGAAGATGTTCACGAAAGCAATTGACTTTAAAAATAGTCTCAGGCACCGGGGCCTCATCTATTGAGCTGGATACAAATAAAATTACTTTGAAATTGTCTGTTTATTTATTTAAACAAGATTCGGGAAGAAGAAAAAAAACATCCGCATCTTACAAGAGTACATTTATATATAAGGAAACTAACTAATGTAGACCTATTGATTGCCTTTAAATACTATAATTGGCTCTGATTACTGCAATTTGAAATTTTGTCGATGGATTACGCCATCGGGTTGAACTCGCTCATTTATTTCAATTATAAACATGAGCTGCAGAGCTGAAGAGCGGCGGCGTGAGGGATGTCTGTCAGACAGTCGCTGAGATACTTAAAACAATTACACACGACAGTCTCTCGGAGCGATGTACAGTACAGTATTTGGTGTCCATCACCACAGTACACCCTATTTCACGTGTACTGTAATCAGTTTCCACGTAGATTCAGGTGCTAAATAATCCGTTTCGGGGTGTAGACGTGAGCTAAAATAAGGTTCTCTTCTGCCTCTTCAATCATATGCATTCAGCTCGCTGTGAGCTTTACCATTTATGGAGTTTTGTGAGTGTTGCTAAAATGCCAATGAGCTGTCGCCGGCACACGGCTTGCATTTTACAGATGACTGACATTAATCGATTCATTCAAAAGGATTAAAAATAATGATAAAAAGACCTTTCATCAACCTTTAAAAAAAAAAAAAAAACATTTTTGACCATTATATATAATTATTCAAATGACCAAATGATCTTTTTGTCCGTATTCGCTTTCCTTTTTTTTTTTTTTACCTCTGATTTGTTGCCATGGTAACCCTACATCGAAGTTTCCATTACTCTAACAGTCATCAATAGTGCTAACCTTTGCAGCCCTGGTAAATACAATTCCTAATCCTAGTACTTCATGCATGGGAGAACGTAAAACAGATTTACTGACCACTTGTCTCAGCAGGCACCCCCTGAACAGGTTCCATCAATTTCCGAATAAACCCTTTAATATGAGCCCGAGATTCATTACATTCTGGCAATTACGCTACTGTGGCAATCAATTCCCTTTACTGTGTATTCATGACCAGGTTTTTACTTCACCCTGATGATTTATAACAGACTGCATATAACTTTCTATAAAGGACAACACTCGGGGATATAATCGCTGGAAGTGGATTATTAGAGCTGCGACAGGCTGTTTAGTAAATCATGATCCTCTTTTTTTGAGGTCCGTAAAGAGAGCTCTTTCCACGCTCTTTCCAAGTTCTTTTCATTGTCAAACGGTTCTCTGCTTATAAAATAAAACGGACAAAAAGATATAGTTCTGTCCTGATGCTTTTACACCAAGTCTAATTGAAATAACATCACTAGAGAAACATGAGAGTAAAAGGACACACTGAACTTACCAGCGCATCAGCTTTGTGCTTTAGTTTCTTGGCTTCCTGCATGTAGTAGTCCGCGTTGTGAACACTGTGGACAAAAAAAAAAAACGATACGGCATCACCTAGGATCACCAAAGGACTCGCGGACTCCCATGACCTTGGCGGATCGTACGAGAAAGACATGCATCATGACTCTTCTCGATACTGGAAGCAAGCTGTTTGCAAATGGACTTCTATCCCCTGGAAGTCCATTTCAATCTCACTAAGCATTAAATTACACTTTAATACTGCAATAACTTGTTTTAGCTTCCTCGAAACCTGACCTAGAGGTGGTCAAATCATTTCATCATATTAACCATCAGGAAAATAAAAGCTCCACTGCTACTTAGTCTAACACTTTGGTTGGATGGAAACCAATTAATTAACTAATTAATTACTCTTAATAACGAGACAGCTTTATTTTTATATAAATACACACTAGGGGTGTAATACAATGCCATCACCTGTACCTGTTTAACTCTCTAACTATCCGTATCTGTATTTGTGTTTGGATTTATCCGAAAAGTAGCTGTGGCTTAGCTGCAAGGTATTTTCCTAATTAGACATGGCCTCTATCATTGCACCCACAGAACCATTAAAAAGAACCCAGAAGATCATTAATCAAAGCTATAAATGCATAGCACAATACAGTATGTGTTTTGTCCCGTGAGCTTATCTGATCACCCACATGAAAGTAAAAACCTCCCGTTTGCGCAAAGCCCCGCGGAATCCAAGTCATGAGCTCAAGCCTCACATCCCACCAGTCTTAATCTGACTCCCTATCAACCTTTGTAGCCAACAAAACAATGCACCTCCTACAATATTCATATATATATATATATATATATATATATGTTTTTGTTTGTTAGAAAACTCTCTGCTCAACAGAAATGCTCTTATTCAGAGTTTAAACCCAGGACGTACGTGTTGTTGAAGGTGAGCTTAGGTCTCCTGTGCTCCATATTCTCCATGGACAGACCCGACGGGTTCGGCCACACGCTCGATTCGGATTGACCATTGGCGTGGAAACCCCCGGAGGTCTTCGCATGGCTGTCTTCCTCCTGCTATATAAAGGATCGAAGAGTCAGGATGGTTATCTGGGTTTTGTTTCAGGGGCTGTTTGGGATTAGACGACTCTGCACACGGCATGTACAGTATTTTCTTGTCTTCAAGGTTTGGAACGCCTCAACCATTTGAAAAAGTCATTAAAGCCTCAATGAAGAAATACATCTCCGAGTATTCTGCAGTCATTTGTATTCTTAATGCAACTGGAATGAAAAGATACACTCACTCATGTTGTATCTACTATAGTTATTAGTCTGCTAATTAATATTAACTTGAGTGTTTAAGTGTACTTCTTTACAATTACAACCAATTCATTCTCTAAACACCCTTCCAGTTTAAATTAACACCTCTACGGGAAGGTGAGGGAAGGAAAAAGGGAGCACGACATTAATTCTTTCTGTAAATATGTGCATTGAAAATAATACAATGGATTAATTAGAATGCAGGTCTGATAAAATCACGCCTTGTTACTTATTATGACACAAATATTTATTAAACAGGATTGAACTGTTGATCAGATGTACAGTAAATGCAGACAGGCATGATCATACACTCATACTGTACTTACGCTGCTGGTCTTGGAGTGAGACTTGCTCTCTCCTTTGCGGTGCTTGTGAGACGACGATGAGGATGACAGAGAGGAGGAAGGTGGGAGTGAGTGTGTCGGGGGTAAGGTTGTAGGAACTGCTGTGCTTCCTTCCATACTGAGAGAACTGCTCTCGCTGCTTCTTCTTTGACGGCCCACGGGCTCGTCCGACAACGGGGAGAGGAGAGGTGGAAGGAGCTTCCTCGGCTGTTTCTTCGAAGAGCTTGAAAGAAACAACACAGATGTCAGCGGTGCACGAACAGAGTTTCAAATTGGGTCCGGGTACAAAAACATTTTGGTTTTTTTTTTTCAGCCTGCTTCTCTGAAGCGGACCAAACATCTTACCGAAGCACTAAACATCAGTCGAGGCCCTAAAAGAGAAGTTAAACCCAATCGCGGGTTCGTGTCTCTGCCTGAGGTTGTGTACTGAAGTGAAGAACGGAAAGGTTAATTGACTAACCAGGCGCTGTGATTTGTGAAAACACTCTCACTTAAGTACCCCACTCGTTGAGCATGCGGTACGATGTGCCTGGGCTCTAAATACTCATTACAACTCTCAACAGGAGCAGACTGACCTAACATCATGTAAGTACTGCTGCTAAAATAGCTGTTAGGACATGATGCAAATGTGTGTTAAAATGAAGAGAGCTGTAAGGTAGCAGCTTCAGTAGCAGTATGCCTGAGGGTCTAGGCTGTGTTTTAGCATTTAACTAAGCTCTAATTGGAGACAGAGAAGGAGAGAAGGAGAGAAGGAGAGAAAAGCCTCTCCAAGGTTTAAGTAAACAACCGCTGAAATGTGATGTCAATTTCTACACAGCCTCGGGCCATAATTTGCCTAAAAATAGATACAGTAAGATGTCATTTAATACTTTTTCTCATTCCTTCCAATCCTCTGGTTAGTAAATGTTTTGTTTATGGGTTTGAAAAAAAAAGAAAAAAAAAAAAAGTAATCACTGAATTTTGCTTCATTATGGGTTTCTTAAAATATCAGGCCAAATACCACGGGAGAGAAGGGAAAAAAATCACATACAGTAAATGATTCAGGTGTATTTATTATCGAGGCTGCAGAATGCAATCTTGTATAAGCCACTCATGGTTTAACTGATACTTTAACATGTATTGCTAACAATAATGTATTATTATTATTATTATTATTATTAGTCGTTGAATAAGATGCAAAGTTGGCGGGAAAGAAATGCAAGCGAGGCATACGAATTCTACAAATTAGGCGCAGTATTTTTAATCGTCTTTTTGTATCACTTTGTATGAAGTAATATCTTTAAAAGATGACTCACTACCGCCAGCTCCTAAAGACATTCCACCTGCAAGTATTCCTGTTATTCCTTAAAGAGCGTTTTCAGAGCTACAGCTTGCACATCGTTCAGATAGTTCTTAGCTGGGATGTTTGCCTTGTTTATTTGGAAGCTATTAAACATGGAGTTGAATGTGGTATCGCTAATTGGGTTAGAGAGGTCATTGCAAGCTTGGAGAAGCCACGAGCACGCTGATGTGAATATATCCTCGTCATCTGAGGAACAGTGATCGTTTAGCGATAAGGATGGCTCTATTGATGGACATGAGCTTCCATGCATCTTTCAAAATCACAAGACATGATATTTGACATGCTGGTGTTTAAATTTTTGGTCTTTATTAGAGATGCACCATTTCCAACTTTCTTGACCGATATCCATTTCCATTTTTTTTAATTCTGACCTACCAACCCCAATTTTGGCCAGATTAACATTTATTGGTGGTGGAACAGTGGTTAGCGCTGATGCCTTGCACCTCCAGGGTCCGGGTTAGATTCCCGGCCAGATTCTGTGTGCATGGAGTTTGCGTGTTCTCCCTGTGCTTGGTGGGTTTCCTCCTGGTACTCTGGTTTCCTCCCACAGTCCAAAGACATGGAGATTAGGCTAACTGGCCAAGTGTGTGAATGTGTGCATGTGTGTGTGCCCTGCGATGGATCGGCACCCCGTCCGGGGTGAACCCTGCCTCGTGAGTGAATCATTTATTGACAGCAAATTAAAATGATCTGTTGATCTGAAATTATTTGGATATAATGAAATTACTGTAGGTTTGACATGAGGAAGGCCCTGCTTCGATTCCCAGTCAATACCCAAACACCACCCACTGGATGCCGTGCTGGTCCCAAGCCTGGATAAAATGGGAGGATTGCATAAGGAAGGACGAATGCTGTGTAAAAACCGTGCCAAATTGGGTTTGGAATAAATGGTCCACTGTGACTCTTCGAAACTGCACAAGGTTATAGAATTTTCTCCAGGTTACTGGTCAAAGCTATCACATGCTTTCTTTCTTGAACGGCTGAATATGCGCCAGGAATAAAGTACAGACGCACATGATTGGCTAGTAACACTACAATAGGAAATTGGTCATCCTGACCCAATCGATCGGTGCACCAGTAGTCTATATATCCTGGCACAAAAGTTGCTCCGGAGACCAAAGGGGACTGCATATCGTGGATGAAAATGTGCTGAGCGTGCTCATTTAAACGCACAGTCCTAAATACCAAGCAAAGTTATAAAAAAAACTAACTCCCCCCCGCCCCCCCCCCAACATGTTTTATGTGAGTGTGTCCAGAACTTTTACAACAATAATAAAAGGTGCATTTCCTTTTTCTAATCTGATTAAGAGGGGCAATGTACTGTAGCGTGTGCGCATTGATGTTATCTGAGCTGAACTGATTTAAAACCCAGCGGGAAGGTGATATCATTAAAAAGTCCCCGAGGTGCTCAGTGCTTCCCATAATGAGCATTAGCGAAGGCTAATATTTTAGCCTGGAGCTGCTTATCACATTGTCGAGATCTGCAACAATTAGTCATGTCTCATGACAGTGGACACTCTGACAGACAACGACGGCCCTACGACCTCTGTTTTTGAGCATGTCTTTGTTGGGTGCGTGTTCGCTCGGGAATTAATTGAATATCTAAAATTAGAGCAAGCTGGTGCAGTCGTGTCAGGGTCCTATTATGATAATTCAAAGAGACAAAGGAAAAATGAAGTTAAAGCTTGGTACAGTATAGGACCCAATTTACAGAATTCAGAATAAAGGACTTAGCTGAGCTATGGTAGGACCAGCGCATTTTTATAATACCGTAGATAAGGATGTTGCAATGCACATGTGCTAAAGACCTGATGATACAAATGTTAAAATATGGTGGAATTGTTCATGTTTGTTTGCCGTTCATTCCAGTAAGTAGACTGCATTTATTAATTTAAAGAGGAAAAACGCACTTTCAACCCAATGGTCAGGTATTACATCAGAGCTTTTTGTAAGGCAGAAATCAATAAGATCTAATGGTGCATTTAGTTTGTGTCAAGAGGCTTAAAATACTCACTCTTTTGTGTTGGAGAATTTGTGGTTGTGGATGGGAGAGATACAGGGAGGGAGGAGCAGCGCCTCTTTCTCCACTTTTAACTTCTTGGTCCCACTTAACACCTCACAATGGTCTGACTGCAGGTGCAAAAGACACAATTGTTAATCTACAGTACCTTTGGTCTACTGTGTGTGCCCTTACCTAATCTAATTTATCCACAGTTCAGTGATAAAAAATAAAAAAAAAGTTAATTATAGTCAGGGCGAATAGGGTATTTTTATACAATAAATATCACAAATAATCTTAAGACAATTGTTCCTATCCTCCCAATCATATGAGTTTGAATTTTCCTTATAAATATTATTTGTATTAGAATAAAAAAAAGACAGTTGCGCATGTACTGTAAATTAGGCCTTGTCCAAGTAAATATGCAAATGTCTGTATTGTTGTATAGGATGTAAAACTGAATAAGCAGATATTAAGCCATTATTAACAGTAAAGTCAGGAATTGTTGGCATCACAAAGAATAGTGATTGTTTTTCAACATCATCTTGAATAAGGGTATATATACCCATTTGCTCAGTAATTATATATATTTATATATATAGTAAATATAAAGGAAATGTGAGGCACCGACATCCCAAGAATGGGTTAGAAATATTGAAAAAGGCTATAAGGAGGCTGAGCACAATCTGTGTCCTGCACCTGGATCGGTAAGAGAAATCCATCAGTATAAACAAAGGTTTACAGAGGATGTCCAGCTGTTCGAAGTTGTTGCTTTTCAGTAAAACCTAGCTTTTAAGTTTTAAGACTATAATCATTGCTCTGTGTTTGAAAGTAGGATTATCTTACACTGGAAAAAAAAAAAAAAAAACTTCAATGAAATAAAAAAAGTAGGGGTTATAAATTCTTCACATGCCTCTACAGATCTACTAAATGGAATGTGAAAATCTTGTAAGATGTTACCAAGAGAGCAGGCACTTGCCTTGTGTTTCCTCTTTGACTTGTTGGCGGGTTTCTCTGACGGTATGGAGGCGGGTGACTGCTGTCTCCTGTGCTTGAAGCTGGTCTCTCGGCACTCAGCCTTTACAGGGAGTGGCTCAGGCGGATCCTGCCCAGGAATCCGTGACAGTAGGCTGAGTTCAATCTTGACCCAAAGGGACTTAATGTCCTCAAAGTCTCGAAGTGGTGACAGAAGCTCAGTCTGGACCATGGAGATGGGGGAGAACAGGGGCTCCTCCAGGAGATCAGTGGCTGCTGGGTCTGGTATGGATGTACTGCTGGTGCTGGCGAGACTGCTGACACTCAGGATATTGCTGTTACAGTCTTTAGATTTAAAGTTCAGGCTGCTAGGGCCAGGGCAGGGAAGATGCACTTTTGAAAGTTCCTCAGTGTCCGAATGGCACTCTGATGACGACGACTCCGTTTCAATAAACTCCTTTGACTTGGGAATGATCTTACTCGGCCCTCTGTGCTTTTTCTTGTCTGGGGCTGTGCTGATAGTGGAGGTGGTGGGGGCAGCAGGTGTGGTTACTGTAGTTGATCGAGGTTCCTTTCTAGGGGCAGTCTTGCCCCCTGGGGCCTTGCCTCTAGGTTTGGGAGGTTCTAAAGGTGGAGGTTCTTTTTCCTTTGGGGTAGTGCTGGAGTTGCCAGGTCTGGGCCAGTTGTGCTCCTCACTGCTGGAGGACTGTTCGATTTTCTTCGGTTGTTTCTTGCCTGTGCTTCTCCTAGACGGAGGCAGATCAATTGAAGCGGGGGGCTTCACTTTAGCACCCTTACCATCAGGACCTTTCTGGCCTGTTTTAGGCTTGGCCTTTTCTCTGACGGGACTGAGCAAGGCCCGGTCTTTGGCGTCTGTTTGTGCCAGAGCTGCACTGGGCTTGCTCTTACTACAGCTTTGGTTCTCTGTAGCTTGGCCATCCTCAGGCTGGGAGCTTCCAAGTCCATGGCTTTCTGTCTGTGTGTTAGCAAGGGGCTTATTGTGAGGATGGACTTTGTTCAACCATTTATCCAGCTGCCACTTGTTTGTTGATTGTGGTTCAGGCTTTGGAAGAAAGAATACATGTTTTGAGAAAGCGTCATCTGTATATTTATATCAGCTGTTACATAATTTGTTGGACTTTCTTGGATGAGCTATGCTTAGTTATAAATTAACATTATTGAACGCAAATGCAACAGGATAAATGCCTTAAAACGTATGCAACCAATAATATTAATGGTCCATATCTACATGAACATCATCTGTTTCAGTGGTGGTTCATAAGAATGATGATTAAGTCATATGACTTTCACAGACCAATGCATTATTATAAAGATGTGAAGAGGCTATTACAATAGGAAATTGTAAAACTCCTGAATGGCAGATAAGCTCACCGGTGCATTATCCCCAACTCTCGAATGCAAAGAAGATGATGTTTTCATCACACATATTATCTCACATCATTTGTTTTATACCATTATGCTCTAATATATGTAAAAATCGTTCATTTGGAACCATAAAACCTGCCTCAAATGATCGTAAATCACTTGGAAACGGAAGCCACAAAGATGAACAGGCATCCAAATTAACTATCAAAACCACAGAGGGTGGAAGATGTTGAACAGACTTTTCTTTCTGATCTTACCTGCCTTCTGTCTGTGCTATTTCACATTTAAAACACACTTTTTTTTCTTATCTCATTTGCTATAGATTGATGCCAATACAAACTGCTAAATTGGAAGGTGAACAGTACAAGCAGAGATGCCGACTTGACAGTGTTCACATTTTACAGGCCTCCTTTAAACATTACAACTGTGAATTGCAATTCTAAAAGGAAAAAGAAATCTCTCTCCACCAGGCAGAGCATTTGCAGCCTGCAGAGATGGAGCCCCCAGGTGGAAGGCAGACAACTATATTCTGGGGTGATGAGAATAGGGGTGTTCACTCTTGTCAAATGTACTCAGGAAGCCCAGTGCAGGGCATCGTAGGGCGACTTTAAAGATGCCGGTTAAGCATTTAAGAGAGTTTTTTTTTGGACATCTGGCTGCACTCCCACGCTGGGATCATGGTGTATTTTGTCCTGCTTTCTGCGGTAGTTCAAAGCAGAAAAGAAAATCTCCTAGAGTCATTGAAATTTAGAAGTAATGATGAATTGTCGGCTTCTTTTTATCCCAAGCAACTGAGACAGGATACAACGACGGATCACAGGTTTAGGACCTAAAATATTTTAATGGTTTTACTCTTTGACCCAATAACAGCAGCCTAAACACCACCTTTTGAGCGGTCCCAGTGCTTTCACCACTATCTGGTGTCCAAAAAAAAGTCCCAAATGTTAATGCACCTCTCATAAATCAAAGAGCAACTTGATCCTGTTCCATAGTTCTTTTTTTTCTTGGATCACATTTCCTCTAACCCTAAACCCTACTACATAACAGCTACTGTATTAGACAGGATAAGTGTTCACCTACAGTATGATTAATTGACTGATATTGTGATTGATTGATTGATTGATTGATTGATTGATTGAATAATCGACTGATTTTCAGTAATTGCTTCATCTACATAGGCTTGATGGAAATCAGGCAGTAAGATGGGATGTTAGTTCATCTCTGGACACCATTCGCAAATCGTCACACATTAATTCACCATTAGAGTAAACCTAAAGAAGCCAATTTGGATAGGAGTTAAATGCATAACTCTGGGAAATCCATTTAAACATAGAGGAACTCCACGCAGACAGTAACTGGAGCCCCTGAACCTGAGGATGCCTTGAGGAGCGTACTGTGCTTTAATTTTTGCCCTTGGGTTTATACCTCTGGTGTTGCGGCGCGGGACGCTCGGTTGCATTCGCTGTCGCTGGAACTGCTCTCGCTGTCAGAGTCGGACTCGGAGCTGCTTTCTGATTCACTGGAACTCCCAGAAGCCCCGCTGGAGTGGCCACCTGGATCGCTGCTCCGTGGTGTGGGCCCTGGAAGGCTGTGAACACGCATCCAAACGAGCAAAACGTTATTCGCGTGTTTTACCAATAGATACAAAAGTCTGCAAAACAAGCGTTGTGATGAATAAAAATGCTATTTGCGGAGATGTTGCATCTTTGCTTCACACGCCCACCATTCCTATCAGCGTGAACATAACGAAGGAGACCGACAAGATTATTCAGTTCTCTAAGGTCAGCAATGCCAAGAGCTTGTGGAAAATATCTTACAAAATCAACTTCTGTAATACATGCAGCATATGTCAAACATGCCTCAAGCTATCGCTAAGGTCCAGCCAACCAAGAAGCTATTAGAGAATGTGTGATTTATGGCTAAAAAAGACAAAGAGACATGGGCAGTTTGCTCCCCCACCTACTCAGTTATTATTGTATATCATCTCACTGTTCTCCACTGCTGCTCGCCATTATTTATCACTTCATGAAAGACTGGAGATCTCTAATCCAATAAAATTCTGCATCTCAACATGTCCCCGGCCTCCGACGCCTGTGATTGCTTTACACGGGAGTTAAATGTGCTGGAGGGAGGCAAATTAAATCCCATCCCAAAGGTCAGATTGGGCTTCTTTATTGTCAACACTTTGTTAGTGATTATATTGTGACAGAGAGATGTATCATCTCTTGCTGGGCCAATATTGCTTTGGTCTCAGGGACAAAATGAACCACAAGAACTGCTCTACAATGAAGAGGAGCTATAGAGATAGAGAGATGGAGAGAGACAAAGAGCGGGCGGGAGAGAGAGAGAGAGAGAGAGAGAGAGAGAGAGAGAGAGAGAGAGAGCATATTTTTGTCATTGCTTTGGTTCTGGGGTGTGGTTTGAGACCAGAGCTAACTCAAGAGACCAGAGAGTTTGGCAGCATGTAGTGATGGCATCATTTCGTATCTGCCTGTGCATGTTTTACCCCTATGTTTTGCACGAGATGGGCAAGAGAGACCCACATAGCTGATCAAGCTGTAATATGTTAGCAGATTGTGTCAGCCAAAGCACTGCCAATGCTTTAGGCGACCAAGAAGACAGGCAAATATCTCCAGAGAATTGTCCCACAGAGCAAAGGCAGGAGGCCTAGGAATTATTTTCAAAGAGCAGAGACAACACAGAAGTGCTACAAAAACACATTTTCAAAAAATGTGTTTTACAAAAAAAAGAAGAAAAAAAAAAAAAAAAGCCCACAGTGACCAATTGTTAATTAACCACAGAGACATCGAAACAAAGAAGGCTTTATCTGTTACATACAGTCATGTTACAGTCAAAATGTGTACAGTACCTCCTCTTTTAATTCTATACGTTTTGCATGAAAACAGAATAATCTGATCAGAGCAGGTCTCAGTATTAGGCAAAGACAAACGAGACCGGGTACGATCAGATGATTTTTATTATGTTTTTAAACAAGCAAACGAAAAAACATTTTTAAAAATGAAAAGAGGGGGTACTAACTTTTGAACATGACCGTATGTATTATAGCACCGTATATGCAATTCTTATCTTCACATGCAGTACACCAGCTTGTTAACATATTGGGAACCAACACTCCTGGAGCAGAGCGAGTTAAGGGCCGTGATTAAGAGCCCCAAAGGTGGCAGTTTGGCAATTGGTCTGACTTGAACTGCCAACCTCCTAATCAGCACCCCTGAGTACTGTATATCACACAGGTATATCATAAACTTACTGTACATACACTGTTTTAAAATCGTATTCCCAAAGCCTCTGTGAAATCCTTGAAAAATTGCAGGAATGTAAAATAAATTCTGTATTAATGCCGTACTGTATATGAAACATAATAAATCAGAAATTAAGTAACAGATTGAGCGCTGGATTTGATCGAATTGTTCTTGTCAATGTTTTCTTAAAGATATAACTCACCCCAGGGCATGCTTTACAATGGTTTTATCATAGCTAAAGAGATTTTTAGGCAATCCGCTTATGTAGATGTATGATAAAATTACTCGCTCAAGTGCCTTATTTATTTATTTATTTATTTATTGTTTTATTGTATTGCGCGTGAAGCCGCTATACAAACCATTCAACGTTAAAAAAGGAGGCTAGGGTTTTCTAAATGATGCAGCGAGCGCTTTTTTATTTTAAGTAAAAGCTCATGAAGGATATTTTCAAGCCTTTGTTTTCGCTAATTAAGGCTGATCTTTGGATAAAGCGTGATGACAAGCTGGAAGAATGCCCAGAAACAAAAGAGAAAAATAATGCCTGTCAGATTTTTTTTTTTTTTTTTTAACTTGGCAGTGAGAACATCGTTGTTCACCTTGACCTTGCATGATGACCTCCGACTCACAGGCTTTCTAGCTGTCTAACTCACATGCCTTCCACTGACAGGATTACAAGCAGAAAGCATAGGGGATTAGGTCATCTGGAATAAACCCCGCCCTATCGACAACCACATACTGTACTTCTGAACGGATATCATTTACAGCAGTCGCTCACTCATCGTCTATACCGCTTTATCCTGTATTTAGGCTCACGGGGACCTGGAGCCTATCCCAGGAGGCTTAGGGCGCGAGGAAGGGTACACCCTGGACAGGGTGCCAATCCATCGCCGGTCACACACCAATTCACACACTAACCTGCATATCTTTGGACTGTGGGAGGAAACCGGAGTACCCGGAGGAAACCCACCAAGCACGGGGAGAACATGCAAACTCCATGCACACAGAGACAGGAATCGAGCCTGGTCGGGAATCGAACCCGGGCCCTGGAGGTGCAAGGCGACAGTGCTAGAGATTGTTTTTATTTTGATAAGCAGAAAAGGAAATCCTGCACAAGTATAAGAATTTAAATACTGTATTATATTTGACAGCAGACTTGTTTTTCATCATTTTTGAAAAGTCAGTTCTGAGCAAATTTGCAATAATATGCAAAAACACAATCCTATGAAATGTTTACGTGTTCACTCCAAGTCTGCCTACTCTCCTGCGAGGCCTAGTCATCCTGCCAAGGCGTACACTCAATCTGTCCCAAGTGACGTGGTGTATGAGCCATTAATCAACAGCATACGCAGCAGATCCTGAAGCTCTGCAGTGCATGTAGTCTAACAAGTGAATAAAGTAGCACCATTCATAATCGCGGCTAGTCCTCAAACTGTATAAATTTTTTCAACCGAATGATCTAGTGTATCTATCAGAGGTTGAAAAATCATGACTTGAAACTTGATCAGGAGCTTAACCTCCTCGAGTGTGGTGCCCAGTTACTGCACATGTGTTGCTGCCCAAGAACCCAACTGACCAGACAAAACAAATTACGTGCATAATTAAAAACAAGTGCATTTCCAAATAAAGAACAACTTATCCAATGTGTCGCCTTAAAGTTGTATAATTTTCACATCACACATAAAACGCCTTTATTTCCTCTTGACAGATCCAAGCCATTTGAACCCGCCAGGTCATTCCAGTCATTTTAACGCGTACTCTGTGACACCTCGAATTCACACCATACCATAAACATCAATGCAAAGGGGATAATGTACAAGCATATATTCACAACCCCTGAACACTCAGCACTTGAATAATTCATTGCAAAGCAAAAGGGTACAAATCTACTAGGCATAATAATGTCTGAATGCTGTCAAAGCACTTATTAACTTTAAGTAAGCAGGAAAGCTGTGAAATTATGCTGCTGATCATCAGACTTGCTTCCTTTTAAACACGCCACCGCTTTGAATGCACTGATGCAGTCATTGCACCAACCAAATGATTCCAAAGATTCAATAAAATCACCAATAAATAAATAATGAAGTGCCATCATAACTATTTATCGCATAAATATTCAAAGTTACCTAATGATGCAACTGTACATTATATCTCAAAGGCTAAAAAAAGAGAAGTCAGGGTGGGCCATATGACAAAAATCACATACATAGTATACAGTACATCACACTATTGCAATATATAGTGTATATATATTGTTGTACTGTACAACAATCAGCTATAACATTAAAAACATTAATGTTAACACCACCTAGGGTTTGGGTCACCCCTCGAGGCATGGCTTCGAGGGTCTCTGGAGGGTGTACTATGGTGTCTGGCACCAGGATGTTGGCAGCAGATTCTTTGGTTGCTGTGGGTTCTGGGGTGGATCTAATTTGTTTATTCAGGGTATCCCATGGGTGCTTGATCGAATTGGGAATAGATCAGACTGGGGAATTTGGAGGCCGGGTCGGGACCCTTTGCCTGTTGGGCCCTGTTCATGGCAGGCTGTAGTGCACTGAATGTTCTGGTACATTTCTATGGTGGCCAGCATTGCCTTTTTTCAGCAATCTGTGCTGCATTGGGTGTTTTTTGTGTGGGATTGAACCAGACGAGCTGGCCTTCGGTCCGCATGGGCAGGGGGTGAGTCTTGGGTGATCATGATCCTGACACACCAGTTTTCTGGCGTATAATTGGTGATCAATGTTGTTCAGTTGAGTTTAACCAACAAAGTACCAAAGAGGCCTAGAACAGGTTCAGGGATTTTGTTTGTGCCCAGGATTTATACAAATAGAAGCATTTTACTTAAAGAAAGAGGAAAAATTAAATTTTACATTTTATTTAGTTGATATACATTTTATATTATGATATACATCAATCAGCCATAACATTATGACAGGTGAAGTGAATAACACGGATTATCGGTACAGTGGCACATGTCAAGGGGTGGGATATATACAGTATACTGTACTGTATATGGGTGATGTGTTGAACGCAGGAGAAATGGGAAAGCGTAAGGATCTGATATGACTTTGACATTAGACAAATTGTGATGGCTAGATAACTGGGCCAGAACATCCCTAAACCGGCAAGGCTTGTCTAGAATGGGGACAGGGGGAGAACGGAAGAACTGGACGACGGAATAATAAACGGTTAACGAGGGGGACTGGTCTGATGACTTACAATTTTAATTTAAAACATGCGGATGGCTGGGTCTGAACCATGGAGTCCCAACCTCGTAACTTACAGTACAGAACTTTAAGAATTATTAGCCTGATGGTTTTAATGTTATGGCTGATAAGTGTAGCTATAATATTGTTGAATTGCCAAACCCTCCCCGAATGTAGTCGGAAAAGGCAATATTGTGGTTGAGGAGATAAACAAAAAAGTCACGGAAATTCTTTAACCAGAGAAAAATACAAAAGTACACCAGTACCGAGTGTGTTTGAGTCTACAGTAGGTGTACAGGATCAGTAACCTGGGAGATCATAACAGTTACGATGTGTGAGAGTGAACAAGTATACAGTAGTTACAGTAGCAGTGTGTTCCGGGAATTGGTGTTTGTTGCAGATTCTGGTATTGACGTTTCCCAAAACCCACCCTTAGGTCTGTCCACAAAATCGACATGATAACAGCTCCAACACATTTCCTATTCATGATACTGTATATAGCTCACTGTTTCCTGTTGTCAAGATTGTTGTCTGGACTACTTTAACCCTTTAACAACCTGGGGGGAAAAAAAAAAAAAAAAAAAAAAATTATTTATATATATATATATATATATATATATATATATAGTGGCTTGCAAAAGTATTCGGCCCCCTTGAACTTTTC
>JAQQZT010000002.1:7155878-7167338 GCA_030068275.1 Clarias platycephalus
TGTGTGTGTGTGTGTGTGTGTGTGTGTGTGTGTGTGTGTGTGTGTGTGTGTGTGAGTGTGTGTGTGTGTGTGTGTGTTCTACAATATCCAGTGTCTCTATGCTGACTTCAAAGTAACTTCTAGGTACTCAGGGTATCGTTTTATATAGTTGTATAGTTATAAAGTTTCGAATCTTTGTTTGCTTAACAACCAGAGACGCTCTACAGAGATCTTCAAACAGAGCGTAATAATTCAGCTGCTGTCATGTAGCTACATGATAAAAGTGTCACACTGTTGGAACAGATTAGTTATTTCCTCTCTTAAGGGAAACTTCAGTCGAACTTCCCCGGATTCGCCGTGGTGTCTGTGAGTCTAACGCGCGGGTCAAGATGGAGAAAGGATATTGAAACCATTAAGCTCGTTTCATTCCGAAAAATCATTTGCAAGTCTAATGCGCTGGCTCTTTTGCACAGCCTTCCAGGTTTTATGGAGATCATAATCCAGCTGTGCTTTTTATCCGATGGTTTGTTCTGTGTGTCACTACTTATTAGTAGAGAAAATGCCTGCAGACTTCTTGAAAAGAAAATCGAAGGACAAAAAGAAATATCTGAATCCAAGTCAAATGCATCATAACAAACACAACCCCCTGCCAGGAATTCTGTGATATGAATAAAAGAGCAGCGAAGAGAAACAAACTAGAGAAAGAGAAACCCCACCAAACTAAACAGCGTGTTAACAGCGATGCGCTTTGATCTACAGCAGTTCCTCAGCCTTATTACAACATGTTTCTATTTGTAGGGGGCCGTAACTTTTGCCAAATGCGTTCATTCATAGTTGAGCTCAAATTCTTTTGTCCATATGCTGTTTTTGTGCTACAAGTATCATCTAGAGATTCAAATTGCTTAAGTCTTATTATATCACAGGGCTATTCGGTGCTTGATTCTGATTGGTCAAAGCATGTTCATAAATTTTCCATAACAAGTTTCTATAACAATTATAATAAGCAGCTAAAATTCTATTAACAACTCGGTTGAGTTCTGCCATACAATAATAATAATAATAATAATAATAATAATAATTGAAAAAAAATCCATTCTGTGTCACTTTGCCTTTAAATAGTATGCCTTTTCAATAGCTTCACAGGATACCATGAAAAACAATGTGGCTAAAAAAAAGAAATAAACATGTGCTGTGGACCGTATTTACGGCCACCGCGCGAAACCGCATAGGTGAGATACAGTAGGGGTATAAGACTTTTGCACTGTCAAATACTGCTGATTCATCATTATGTTTTAACAGACTTAAGTATAGCCCTCTTCCAAACGGTTGAGGTGTCATTTTATGGTAAAAGTATCAGCATATTTACATACATGTTCACATACATACATACATATATATATATATGTATGTGAACATGTATGTAAATATGCTGATACTTTTACCATAAAATGACACCTCAATACATACATGTTCACATACATATATATACATACATACATACAACATACATGTTCACATACATACATATATATACATACATATATATATATATATATATATACATACATGTTCACATACATATATATATGTGTATGTATGTGAACATGTATGTAAATATGCTGATACTTTTACCATAAAATGACACCTCAACTGTTTGGAAGAGGGCTATACTTAAGTCTGTTAAAACATAATGATGAATCAGCAGTATTTGACAGCGCAAAAGTCTTATACCCCTACTGTATCTCACCTATGCGGTTTCGCGCGGTGGCCGTAAATACGGTTCATTATGATTCACCGCGAGTTTTTGGCGTTGTGAGTACGTTTCCATCTTTCCGCGCGAAAAATTCAACATGTTTAATTTTTTTGCCGGGCCTCGCGGAAGTTTGCGGACCTTGGCGAACTTCGCGGAACGTCGGCGGGAAATCGTGGCAACTCACGGTGCCTGACACCGCATCTCACCGTGAATCAAACCACACAGGTGAGATAGGGGTATTAGGCACATGCAAATAACTGCTGCAGAGCAAGTTTCTACATTTAAAAACATACTATAAAAAGTATTAAATATGAATTAATGAAATAGTCAATACCTTAAAATATAGTCTCAGGTACAATTTGTACAGTTCTATAAAGACATTATCTGCTTAATTTTTCCTGAACGTCCTGCAGAACCAGATACATTAATTCTGAGGACCTGAACCTGCTTTTCATTTTTTCATTTCATTGATGCAAAACCCAGAAGCTTTATGCTTTAAACTATATTTTCTTTTTTGGCCTACATGTATTTTCCTGTACAATAAAAAATTTTCTGGAATACTAATGTATGGAAATCAGATTTTTTTTTTTTATATATATATTTGCACAGAGTTAATAATTAAGCCATAAAATAAACATGTATAAGAAAGTTTGTATTAAGAAATACAGCGCCCTACAACTTTTGCACAGTACTGTAGACACTGCCTCCAATAACAAACTGGACTCTACATCACCTATTTAAATTGAACTTCCAGCAGCCTACAGTATCACACTGTGATATCATGACTGCGTTATCACCCAAATGAGGATGGGTTCCATGATGAGTCTGGTTCTTCTCAAGATTTCCTCCTACTGCCATCTCAGGGAGTTTTACCTCGACACCGTTGCCCTCGGCTTGCTCATCAGGGACTATCCGATCATTTTGATTCATATTTTCTCACACATTTCATACTCGTTTTTTTGATTGTGTAAAGATGCTTTGCGACAACGACCATTGTTAAAAGTGCTATAGAAAGTATTTTTTTTGACTTGACACTAAAACAGCATGGCCAGAAGAGGAGTATTAAGAATGCAAAAAAAAAAAAAAAAAAAAAAAAGATATATATATAAAAAGATATATATATATATATATATATATATCTTTGGAGTATTTCAAAAGGAGTACTAACAGACAGACAGACCTTGGGAGACTTGTGTTAGCTTGTTAAATGAATATTAGAAATAAAATTGTCAATATAGTGAAATTTGAGCTCATTGTAAAGTTATCAAAATTTATAGAAGGAGCCTCCACTTCTAGAGTGTCTGAGCAGCAAGAATGCTTTCCGTCATGAAACGGTCTTCAGAATTATAAATTAAGAGCTTTTTTAAAATATTTTTTTCGTTTGTTTCTTTGTATCACAAAAAATACAAGCTACCTTAAAAAAAATTCTATTAACTTTAAGAAAGAGAAATAAGAAAAGCCCATTTAAAGGTGCTATCATGGGAATGACACGAGGAACAAAGCCGTCTACAGGATGTTCTGATTAAAATAACTACAAATAGATTCTGCCTTAAAATATGTCATTGTTGGAAGACTGTGGTAGTATAAGGACTGGAAGAGCTGTTCTTTCGAAAAAATAATCACCTTAAAAGAAGCAACAACGGAATATTTTCTTATACCTGGACATCTCAAAGTGTTTTATTCCTTACTTAGCAAATCTTCATCTTGAAATCCAGATAGACCCAGAGCAACACATCAAAAAGAATCAAAGGAGAGTTTTGAAGTCCTCTGGGCAGGAACCTTCTGACTGCTCTCAGATCAATGTTCATGCACATCTCCTGCACATACATGCTTACTCGTGTATTACACTTGTGGGCTGTGTTACAATGGTTGAGTCTGTGGTTACGGTGATGGAACAGCCTTTACATCAGAGTCTGCGTGTGCGAATGCGCATCTACCCGTCTGACTGTTTTGAGTTACCGTTATATCAGTATCAAAGGCTGGAGGGCCAGCTGTGAGGGCGTTTTGGCTGCCAAGCGGTGGTTAGCTCCGTTCTGCCAAGTTCACATCATTCTACTGACACGTTCAACACGAAAATCAAAGCTGACGTTATGCTCACGTCAACGCATCCAGTTCTATTGACCCGAGAGAGCCCACCGCCATTTTCCTCCTTATCCAGTCACGCCAAAAGCAACTTATGTTGTTTTTGTGTTGGAAAAAAGCAAAAGATGTTACCCTGTGCACCTCAACAGTGTTTTTGTGTGTTTTGTAGTTGCGAATGTCTCTAAGGCAGAAACATTCAAATCACACACTCGAATCCTTAAAAATAACACGCTGAATAAACATGAAAACTGTAATGAAACTATTTTGCAGCCAAATAGCTCTATGAGAATATTGGAAGTTTCTAGACCGCACACAACAGTCGTCATTCCATTCGAACCAACAGACATTCAAAATCGCTTTAAGCCTTATCCCGAGGGTCCAAGCCCTCACTGTTTGCCAGACCATCAAACTGAAATATACCAATACATTCTATCAAAGCAAATCATAAATCCGTTAACAGCACAATTTAGTCCTTACTTCTGTTTGCGACTCTCATATCCATGCATGACGGATATTTCAATAACATGTCATTAGTTTCAAGTGATGTTGCGGTAATAGAAAGACTGAGCATCTGTTGTAGCTAATGAAGAATTCTTGGCATAAACAAACACGAGAGCGAATGACTTGTACTTTGATTTTGGAAAGCAAGTCAACCACCTGCTCCTTTGGACTTGGATGGTAATAACATCTGAGAGAGATTACAGCATAATCAACTTGATATTTGATGTATCTGCTGTAACTTTGTGTTTGCTTTGGCCAGATCATTTAAATTACATCCAATTCACATCCTGGCCAGTAGACCAAGTGACATTAATCTGCCGTGGCAGTGAGATCAAGCATCCATTCATCTTTACATCAGTGAAGAAAGTTCTCAGTTGTCTGTCCACCAAAAAAAACAATCCACGTGTATGATGGTCATGTAATCAAGAAATGTCCAGTTACACTTTTATATACGACTATATATATATAAAATATATAGTATGTAATAATACATAAAGGTAGATAAGAACTTTATGGATTTATATTAATTAACTGGAAAGATTCATTGAGAAATAATTGAAGCCCAGGCTGGTAAAGCAAAGGGCGGTGAGAGTTCCCATGAATCCATCCAACCAGAATCTAGAATAAATAAAGTCAACAAAAAAAGCTAACCCTGCACTAGCAAAGCACTAACGTTATTATGGGTATGTCGCTACTATTGTGCTATAGCAGCTAGTTGCACTTACACCACAGCGTGGAGTTAAATCTTAGTTCAGCTACTGAGTGTTAACCCAAGTCATTGCCAGTCCCAAGACCAGATAAAACTGGAAGGCTTCCATTCAAAACACCACCTGGAGTTAAAACGTACGGTACCACATCAGATAAACCATCAGATAATTCCACTGTAACTGGTTAACTGGGCAAAGAAAGAAAAGAAATAGCTAAGCTTAAAACGTTAGACTACTCTTAAACTTATAAACATCTTTAATTTCTTATAAATAAATAGTACTACATGGTAGGTGACAAGGTGGCGTAATGGTTAGCACTGTGGCCTCACACCTCCAGGGTCGAGGGTTCGATTCCCCTGTACTTGGTGGGTTTCCTCTGGGTACTCAGATTTCTACCCACAGTCCAAAGACATGCAGATTAGGCTAACTGACGTTTCCAACTTGTCCATTGGTTGTGTGTGTGTGCGATGCGCTGGATTGTCCAGGGTGTACCCTTGTGCCCAGAGTCTCCCGGGACAAGCTCCAGGCCCCTGTGACACTAGGATAAGCAGCATAGACAATGAAGATAAATGAGTACTACACGCTTTCTCCTCAATCATGTAAATCGCTGTTAAAATGAGCTAGCTGCCTGTGTTTAAAGATGAAACTTTTAAACACAAACCGTGAAACTTACTAAAATCTATGCTTTTAGACAATTAAACAAGATTACGAGCCAAACTTGACAGTTACCTCACTGCTGACATTTTCAAAATACCTTTTAAAATGCATTTTTTTTTTTTGTCAGTAACTCGTCCAGTAGCTCTTATTTATTTTGTGTCCGGCTACGACTCGGATTTCTGGACATCGCGACATCTGGACTCTTAAATCAAACTACAGCAAGCTCTGCTTCTCGGCGTAGTGGATGTGGACGGCGTTGAAAACCCTTTGGCAGTGTGATCCGTTACTGTAATAAACGTTGCGCTGCTTCCTCTGCTGCCAGTTCAATCATATCTATCACGTTCGAAACTTTATTATACACAACGGCTATCAATCACACAGAAGAACATGGCAGTGCTGACCACAAGTTAACAAAACAATGAGCTATTTTTTTCAGCTAAGCACGTTACTGTGCTTAGCATCTTTGCACGTCTTTCAGCTTTTAAGAATAATGTGATAAATACTCGGTTTATGGAAAATCTGCTTCTAAAAGTATGATCTTACTGTAGGATTTTTCTATATTCTAATACCTACTGTAACTAAACATGAGATACAAAACTCTTTTTGTACATTTTACTGTAGAAGTAATTTGCACAAATTTATAAAATTCATTTGTGACACTTAGCATCTCAATACAATACAATTACTTTTTGTTTGTTTTTTCCATAGTAATTTATTGGTCAGCTACTCACGTGAACATTGAGTTAACACACACTCACACCCAGAGCTAAAGTAAGCTCTAGCACAATAACAAATCCAATGATGTGAGCAGAAGAAGGTTATCTATGTATGCATATCTACAATTATGATCGTTTATGGTTATAAAGAACTAACAGAGTTTTACACAAAGTTCCATCTATTCTTTACCCCTGTTCTGTTCTTACAAGACGAAATCAACCTCAATCCTCAGGATTTGTGTTTATTTTTTCTTCTGTCTACATATGGATCCGGAGTTACGCTGAGCTTTGGCAGGATCAGGAGGTGGGGGAGTTGCTGTATGATAGAATGAGGTAGGAGGGATAATTTTTCTGTCTTTCGCCGACACGGGGCCAGACTTCACAGACAGTAAGTGACGGATCACATGGCTCAAAAGAGCGGTGCTGAAAGCATACACCTCTCCGACAGGGTCTGGTTTCTTCTCCCATTCTCCCCTTCTGCCCTTATGATGATTGCTTAGTGTTACTACTGTCTTTTCATCCTCTGCCGTCATGTCTTGGTCAGAGGGATGCTTGTTTCTAGGATATGTATTGTTACACCCTGTCTTTTAGCTACTCCTCCTTCTCAAATATATAGACTTAGTGTACATAAACACTGGCAGCTTGCCCAGGACAAAAAAAAAAACCCTGAAGGTGAGGGTCGGAGTACTCTACAGAGTGTTTACTCCAGTATCAGTGCGTGCCGACATTGCCTACTCAAGCCATTACTACCTCGTGTTGCACTGGCGAGAGTGGTTCCCACTGGGTCAAAGATTAAACTCAGAGTTTCATCGAAGGGAACCTCTGAATTGCCTCAACTTTCCAAAGGGCTCCTTTAAACATTAAACACTGGCTTGGCACTGCATACAATTACCTGCCCTCATTTCAGGTTGATAAAAATTCTATTTCTTCCATTACCCTGAACAAAAAAAAAAAAAAAATCTCCATAAGGTTTCCTTTGCCTGGCTCTCACAGCTGTTAGAATAACCATATTTGTTCTATACTGTACCGACAAGCTAATTCTCAAGCTACTCTTGCTCTTAAAGGTCCCATATTTTACTATTTCCTTAATAAGTTAATGCAGAGCTCCTTCAAAGTGTGCCTGTTAATGCTCCAACTGAAATCCTGCTCAGATAATGCAATTTCTGTTTCAGACTCCCTCCATTTCACTCCTTTTTCAAATGCACCATTTCAGTGTCAACTGTATGTAAATGAGCTACCGCTGATTTAACTTGCTTGTTTAAGCTTATAGAAATGAAAAAAAAAAAAAAACACGCAATATCCTTATACTGATATTTTGATATCTGATATTATAGCTCAGGGCTGTGGAATTATTTAATCTGATTGTTCAGAATTCCCCTTTTTTTTATCAGCACAGGTTTATATTAATACCAAGGGCCGTACCAAGTAATGCAAGTGTACGAATTTCACATCTTGGTAGAGTAACTCTTCCTTTATATTAACTATTCTTCCTCTTTTTTCATCATTAAGTTCTTGATGAAGGAGGGGTGTAGTGTAGGCTCTCCGACATCCACAGAAGGCTACAAAACGTTTACAGAGATGACAAGAGCAACGTGCACAGATGGAGAAATGAAAAAGTTTAAAGACTGGAAAACAGCATTGAAGAGAAGTTACACAGCGGGAGACCAACAACTGCGACAAAGGCGATTTTCAAAGTGGATGGCACAACAATGCTTGTGATAAAGGCGAGGTTGTGTGGTACCTTTATACAGAGGAAGAGTTACTCCAGCAACATGTGCAATTTGAACAACTTACTGTATACCAGTTAATAAAACGTTATGCCCACTTTTGAATTATTTTTAGTTCAGCCCTTGTACTAATACTAATGTTATTATTTCTATAGTAATAGTTATGTCAGTGGGGCATCTAGAAAACAATACAACAAAACATAAAAAAACCCTTTTTAAGAATTGTAATGAATAATAAATAATACTAATAATAACAGATGCACTACAATTAAACAAAGATAAATGCACTGTCTTTGATATACATTTTAAGAATTGAGTTGTTTAACATTTATTTAGGAGTGAGTAAGTTTTCTACAATCGAATGTTTTTGTCCTATTAACTTCAAGAAGGAGAAAATGTGAGAATGTTAATACATGCTATAACCTGACTGATATGATTTCATTTATTAAGCAAAAAAAATCGTTGAAACCTATCTGGCCCTATGTGAAAAAAGTACACACCCCCAGCCTACCTGCTAAATCATGAATTAACTGTGATTAACCACATTTTACAGTAGATTTTAGAAAGAATAATAACATTTCACTTGCTGCTTCCAGGACTGTTTACTGCCAGACCTGTTGAATCAAGAAATCACTTGAATAGAAACGGTCTGACAAATTGAAGCATGCTAAAAAAAAAAAAAATTTGCCACCTATCATGCTGCAATGTGAATAAATTCAAGCACATTGGAAACAAATTAAATGACAGGTATCAGTCTGGAAAAGGTTACAAAGCCATTTCTAAGAGAAACACGTTGAGAGACATTACGCACAAATGGAGAAAACTTTCCATCAATGATTTTTGTCTTATTAACCTTAAGAAGGACCAACGACACAAAGTGGGAAAATGATAGTTAATACATGCTATAACTTAACCGATGTATTGTTTAAAGGAAAATAGATTTAGCCGTTTTTTTATTCTAATATACAGCATTAATAATAAAAAAAGTTGGCAATTTGGCTAGTGGAACAAAATACATCTAAACTTGCTGTCATCAGACCCCAATCAACTATAGTATATACAGTATGAGTATAACCGCACTCTCCGGAGAGTGTGTCATTCCTTACATACCAAACAACACACGGCATGTGCTTTATAGCACCCTGCCGTTCTCCTCTCTTGTTGCGGCACAAACGCTTCTGAAATATGGCAACCGTTTCGGCGTCAGCACATTAAAACATATTGTTTGGAACGAGCTGCGATGATGGTGATACACTCTCTCATATGATACACAACAGTGTGGGGTGAGAAGATATGAATAATGATGGAGAAGCAAGTAGTCAGACTGAAAAGCGAGGATAGGGGAGAAAGAAATTTTTTTTTCCCCCTCCTCTCCCTCATCTGCCTCTCCTTTTTTTGCTGGCTGGTGAAGCTGGTGATGTATTTGCTGCATGACTGCTCACAGAGATTGCTATCAGCCAAAAACCCGTCTGCAGAGGTAAACTCAATACACACGCATTATTTTATTTTTTTTCTACAACCAACCATCATAACATTTACTTTTAGACTGGCTGAGTGTGAGTGTGTGAGTGTGTGGGCGTAGAACCTTTTAGTCTTAAAGAGAAAAAAGAAATATGTCTGATTGCTTTAGCCTTAGAGAGATGCTTTGTGTGAAATCAATTAGAGTGTAATATAGTGTATAATAAGGTGTGCTTAATAGAAAGATTGAAGTGTAAGTTTAATTACTGTTTGATTAAATGCTGGATGCGGGAAATAAGACGCGCTTGACTAATTGATCACAGACAAATGGTTCCTATTTCTATAACATACTCACTCATTCTGGATCAGTATGATTATAATCTACAACCTAAACAAACAAAAAGTCATACTGTATTTAACTATTTGATAATCTCTTTACACCTTGGTTCTTACAGTACTTATAACCTTCACCTGTCAAATGTCTAGAAGCTTTCAGCACAGCTCTCATTTCATTATAAAGCAGTAGCTTAATAGTCTGCGGAAACCGTTTTGGACGTTTTCTGCTTTATACAGTTCTGATAAAGTTATGTGAAATACTGTATACTTCGCATATCTGAATCACGAGTATAAATAGAAGAGATATACTGTAACTACATACTGTATAAAGTTCCCATTTCAAACCAACCGAAAGACACCAGAACCATTCTGACGTTCTCTAAGCTGCTGTAATATACAGCAGTTTTATTGAAATTGAGTCGAACACGTAGTAAATAAAATATATGAATGAAATATCTGATAAATAAATAACATGCATAAAAATTACGCTTGTATTCCCAGCCTGTCTTCATATTCATAGCCTACAGCTGTTTTTGCAGCCACGCTTGATAAACTATCTCCTTTATAAAAAGCACAAACGTGTTTTTATATACACAAATATATTCACTGCCTGGCAAATAAATAAATAAATAAATAAATAAATAAATAAAAAATCCACACACTCTGATCTTTCATTGGATTGGAATGAGATCTTGATTGATATCCCGAAAAAAGTCGAACTACTCTGTAAAGTCTTCTCCAGCACACCCTTAAAGACTTTCAACTGGGGTTCAAATGGTCAGGACTCCATGATGGCCAAATCATGTGTGAAAATGATTCCTCATGCTCTCAGAAGCACCATTTAATAATCCGGGCCTCATGAATCATGGAATTGTTGTGCATTGAATACGCCAGCAGTTCCATCAGAGGAAAAAATGTGTGTGATGACCTGATCATTCAGTGCCTTCAGGTAGTCAGCTGATTTCATTTTATTGCCACATTAGATTAGTGCCCGCGTCTTTGTTTGTGTGGAATTTAATTGCAAACTCATAAGCTCGTTTTACAAAATGTACAACGGCATCTGTTGAATTTTGGAATTCCATGAAGTGTGCGGAATGAAGTTGAGAGATCACGTTATTAAGTTGTTTCTATTTCACACTCATAAGCGAGTGTTAAAAGATGTACAGCACCATCTGTTGAATTTTGAGATGAACTAATAATTGTTTTTTATTATAAAAGGGCGTTTTCATTTATATTTCAAATTAAGCGCATCTTCTCTTCCCGTGAGCCGGCTGTGAGCTATAAAAGCCTATATGTTACCTCTAGCTCGGCCAAACACAGCTGTGAAAACCACATTAAAATGTATTCAGCAGTTTTTACATGAAGAGTGCACAAACAAACAGACAAACAGACAGACAAAATTCCAAAAACCATGCTTTTGTCTGGTTTCTTCCTATTGCCTTCTCAGGGAGTTTTTCCTTACCACTCTCGCCCTCGGCTTGCTCATCAGGGACTATCTGACCATTTTGATTCATACACATTCACATTCCATACAAACTTAAATA
>JAQQZT010000002.1:7167438-7177467 GCA_030068275.1 Clarias platycephalus
CATACAAACTTAAATAATTCTTTTGATTGTGTAAAGCTGCTTTGCGACAATGACAATTGTTAAAAGCGCTATACAAACAAAATTTTATTGAATTGAATGTTGATATGTTCTATTACTCATTTTACATCTCCCCCAATTTTTTTTGGGGAAAAAATATCTTTAACGTACAGACACGCCAACTTTACAGTTTTATTATATGTATAGAAAATAACATTGCTGAGGCTAGACCTGACCAATGAAGCATCTGTCCAAAGTCTCATCTTTATGCTTCCCAGCTTTTTTGTTTTTTAATTATCAAATTTAATATAATATTGTAATATTTAAATACTCACTCACTCACAAAGCGCTAGGAAATAGAGATTTTAGTGTTGTTCTGTGTTTGATGGCTGTTTTTTAAGGTCGTGCTCTTTTTTCATTTGGCTTCAACCCAAAAACGTGACGACCATTCGTTAGTAGTTAGAACCAAATCTATGTTGTTCATTTCAACAGGTGTTCATTGAAATACAGTTTTTTAAAACCGCTTGAGCCCTGGATTTTACTGCTGTGTACTGTACAACGCATAGTCTTCTCACTTTTTCTTTATTAGCACCTGATTCTGCGAACTAATTATAGCTAGCGGCCCTTATGTGAGGATAGTGCAAGAATACATTGATCAGTTATAACATTAACACCACTGCCAGGTGAATTGATTATCATTGATTATCAATTAGATACCAGTGAATCATGGACACCCATGGTTCATCCATACCAATGGTGCCAAAGGCCAGCCTGCCAGGCCCAATTGCCACAGAAAAGACAATGGAGCACAAACTGCTAAAAGAAAGAAAATGCAGGCCATGACAGAATGGTATGAGAACAGTCAGTGCATCACAACTTGTCACGTACAGGGCTTAACAGGCAAAGAGTTCAAGGTGGTTGAACTGGCCTCCAAATTCCCCAGGTCCTAATCTTAACGAGCATCCACTGGACGCACCAGACAAACAGGATTGATCCACAGCGGCCCTCGAGGGGCCAGAGCTGCCCTTGTGGCACAAGGGAAACCTATAGCAGGTGGTTTTAATGTTCATGGTTTTAAAGCTATACTGTAGCTGATCGGGGTATACATACAGACAGCGTACGTATGAGAAAACATCAAAGCTTTATATTTGGATCTTAAGTAATCAAAATTCAGAGTCTTTATCTTGGCTTAAAGTTGCTTTTCGTATATATGGAATGATGTGAGAAACAGCCTGCATCGACGCAGCTAAGGTCTAGGTTCTGGGTTTCGTATCCTACTACTGTACGTATCTACGTATCAAAACGTTAATCTTAGAGCTTTAAAACGAGAGGAAAAAGTTTAATGACAGGTTGGGTTAAAGTAAAAAATGTACCAAAACTAAGTGGAAAAGAACATTTTTACATAGCAGACTAAACTAAACTAGCAGAGCTAAAGAAGACCTGTTGGGATGAATAACGGTTTTTAGCTACAGCATACTAAAAGGCGCTGAGTAAAAGTATTTATGAAAGGAATTTTATGCTAAGCTATGGAATGCCAACACACTTATCAGAAGATTTAAAATATCTAAACAGATTGCCAATGTCAAAAGCAGAAAACCTATGAAAAGGAGAGAAATTCCTGAGCGCTGAATGAGTTTAGCCTTGCTAAATAACAGTAAATAAACAGCGGCAGTGCTTTTGCTTTTGGACAAGATGCTCGCTGTGATAACTTGCTTTATTTAGAAACCATACCAAGTGTTTTTGTGAATTTGGTGTCCTCTAAATGATTTAAGATCCTTCCAATACTGTACCACTTAGTAACAGTTCAGATTCTTGTGCTCTTAGCAGCGTGTTAGCATACATAAGCACATGGTTTTTGTCATGCCGGTAAAGACGAACTGTTCGTGCATGCGATATACCAAATCACATATTACAGATGGGCAAAATATACACGCCATGCCCTAAATAATCCCTTTTTTTGTGGATATGCTGGATTCTGCTTTAAAAAATAAATAAATTAGACCTGACTTTTTGTCAGCAAGAACTGTTCCAGGATCAGGCTGATCTTTCAATACAAGTAAGACTCCTGACAACATGAAGCTTGATTCCTCACCATAGGAGTGCTGATTTTAGGGCTGTGTGAAACCCATGCAGTCATGTAGCTGGATTTTTCTGCAGCATGGTGCCCTAGGCTGAACTGTGGGCTACGTTTTAATGGGCACATTGCCTCACTGTGGAAGTAGGGAATGGCTAGATGCTTCATACAGGCCTCCATGGACATGACAGAGATCATGTCTAAGTCAAAAAAACGACGCACTGATCTGACCCTCCCAGCTTAAAAAAATAAAATAAGATCGAAAGTCTAAATTTGACTCGGTGTGCGATTCTGAGCGCTATTTTTAAACTTTGTCATTTCATACAGGAAACTAAATTGGACTTTATTGCAAGGCAAGCTGCCTAACAACATCCCATAATGTCCCAAAAGTGAGCTGCAGGACATTTAGCATGAGGCTTGGACTAAATTGACGCGCTAAAATTGGAACGTTGCTAAAAAAAACGAACTTCACCTCAACATTCATTTCTACAATATTCTACGATGAACAGTATGATCAGGTCAATTTAAAATGAATTTAACAAGCTGAAATTAGTCTTAAAATGACAAAGAGATCCGTCGCCGTCTCTTTAGGTTCCTTTGTTGAAACTCAAACTTTGGCGAATGGACAAACACCAACAATCGTATCAGGTTCTGGCTTAATACTAGTAATGGGAGTCGAGTTAGTAACCATTCCACAATGAGCAAACCAATCTATAATCGATTAACACTAGGTTTAACCACACACTACGATTCCTGAAAATCCATCTCACCACCAGGATTCACTATTACTACACCTAGAGTACATCACAACAGTTTGGACATAAGTTTGGACTTACTTTCTACATTCTAAACCAATTCTTGATTTTTTTCTTGAAGTAAAACATATGGCATTAGTTAATTAAGTAACGACAGTAACAGTCAGCTGCTATTTTAAGACATGAAGATCATCTCTTCTGCAATAGCTCTTGCACGAACAGTATTGTCAAGTGCATTTGCAAAACCCATCGAGCACCATGACGAAACCTGCTTTCATGAAGACTATCCAAAGAAAGCAAGACCAAAACCTACCTATGAGTCGCCAAACTCAGAAATAATTAAACAATTCAAATCATCTCAGATTAGAGCTGTTAAGAAGGCTTCACAGAGCATAAGCAGCGGACACATCTCAAAGGAGAATATCGTGCTATTTTGAATGCCTTCAGCATTGTTTTACAATGTGGAATGAAACAAAAATCTGAAAAATTAACCATGGAATTAAAAGTTGTGTCCAAATTTTGGACTGGTAGTGGACATCAACCAGGATTACTCACATAAGCATAGACCAATTTAGCTTATCACTCTTTTCACATCTGTTTATTTGCATCAATTTGAATAAAAACCTGTTCATTCACATGCACTTACAGTATAGTATTATAGTATGTGTGCATAAATCAGTGACACAAGTATGTTTCGCATGTGAGAGCACTTCAGTTCAGCGAGCACTGCGCTCTGAGCCACACAAGGGTCCACACTATGGTTCTAAGTCAAGGTGCGATTCCTGGTAGCTTACATTTATACTATATTTAAAGACAACGCTCAGTGCCAAAGATCTTTTGTATTCTGCAACATCTTTAACACAAACTGAGCATGTGGGGTTCACTGGCAGCAAAAGACGCAACCATATGAAGAGGGTTAAATGTTCTGCAATGCCACTCTTAATCCCAACTGGCTCACTCATATACTGTAGGCATCAGTCCTCGTACAATAACGTAAAAAAAAAAAAAATCAGTAGGACACACACAGTACAGTTTATGACAGAGAACAAAAGATGAAAATTAATATCAAGCCAAGCTTTCAAAGACCTCTTAAGCAGGATTCGAGACCTCATTAGTAAATGATCACACAGTCTAAGCCACCACTGGTCTAATTGCCACTTGCGCCCCCATACCCCTTTCAGTAACTGCCTTCTCCACAAGACCCTCCATCCCTTTAACTCCCTCCTCCAGCCTCCCTCCACCCCCTGCAGCTCTGTGCTCTGTCTCTGCGCCCCACTCTTTGCTTTTGTTAGAGGAATGAAGTCGTGGCCCCGGGATCGCTCACAGCTCCTCCACTCCCAGGCTCCCTGGCTGACAACAGAGCTGCAGGCCATATTTCTCTCTCCGTCTTCTTAATGAGACCCCGTCTGCACCTTACGCTGCCTCTGAGAAGCCAACAGAGGCACCGTCAGAGATGAAGGAGAGAGGAGAGGATGCTGGGAAATAAACGCTGGAGACTTAATAACAGGAACAATACCAGTAGCAGCGCTTCTCCAGTGGATAGTGAGGAAATTTCCTCATAATGTGACATACTGTACATCATCCCGTTATCTTTCATCATTCAGACTAGAATATAGGGAAAAACGGCACACGGTGTATACTATATTATATAACCCTTTATATAGTGTTGGTGATGAGGTGTATTTATACAGTATACAGTATGTTGGGGATCAGAAATAACGATAAGGAAAATACAATTTGCGCCTCATTTACTTGTTAAGGATTCCCATGCACTAGTTAGGTCTTCATTTATCATATGATTGTCAACAAAAAGCGAAGCCAAGGGGTTAACGCTTGCCAGCAAATCTGGCGACTGTGTTAATTACACAATCTAATGGTCAGCCTAATGCTAGCTCATTAAATAGTAAAATAGGAAATTTCCCTAATTATAGAATTAACATATTATATTATTAGTCAGCTAACAAACTCCGATAATGGTCGAAACTGGTTAGCATGTCATAATAACACAGTAATGTGTTTCAGTAGATTAGGTATGGTAACTAAAAGTTTTTTTTTTGTTTTTTTACTACTGTAGTTTATTTTTTTGGGGTGTATTGTAACTGTCGTAAAGAACAACTTCATGTTTTTCTTTCTCTTGTTACACCTGTCTCCAATCACATCTACTGTATGTTACCCATTGAGGAAAGAACAGTCCATATTGTGAGTATAGGCGAAGGGGCATTGGTGTGTCAGTGGTGGGTTTCTCACCTGCCATGCAGGAGGCCTGGGTTCAATTCCCATCCAATGCCTAAACCCCAGCCACTGGATGCAGTGTAGAGACCTGCACTCCCGCGGGACAAAATTTGACAAGTTTGAAAACCCGACAAAATCTGATGGGTGAATGCGGGTGCGGGCGGGAAGGTCCTCATGTATGTGCGGGTTGCGGGAGAATAAAATTAATAGCGGGGCTCCCGCAAAATGGAATTATCTTAAAATGTATTTATTGAAAACAAATACTATATTATTTATCTACTCAGTGGAGGTTCTACACTGAATTGCTCCCCGGGCAAAGAGACGCCCCCCCCCCTCCAGTCAGCGCCACTCCGCCCTCCCCCCGCCCCCCGTCAGCGCCACTTCCCTAAACAATAAAAATAAAACTACTTAAATGTTAAACTGCAGGATTTTTGCGGGCGGGAGCGGGACAAAACTTGAATACTGCAGCGGGAGCGGGAGAAAATAATATATATTTTTGCGGGAGCGGGCGGGAGCGGGACAGAATCTGGCGGGAGCGGGACGGAAAAATCCGTCCCGCGCAGATCTCTAATGCAGTGCCCGTCCCAAGCCCAGATAAAAATGGGTGGGTTGTGTCAGGAACGGCATCCGGCATAAAAAGGGGAAGGAGTAGCTCAGTGGTTAATGTATTAGACTATGGTTCAGAAGGTCCCGGGTTTAAACCCCACAATCACCATTGTTGGGCCCTTGAGCAAGGCCCTTAACCCTCAACTGCTCAAATGTACAGTATAATGAGATAAAAATGTAAGTTGCTCTGGATAAGGGTTTGGCAAGTAAAAATCCTGTGCCAAGTTGTGTGCAGACCAGATGGTCCACTGTGACGAGAGCAGACGAAAGACAAAGAGACATACTGTATGTCCCTTATTGTTGATGATCATACAATAGAAATTAGTTGTTGTTTTTTTAAATTTATATTTTAACAGCTCAACTACTTAAGTTGCTTTCCTGCTCACCATGGTTGTAAAGAGTGGCTGTTCAAACCAGTCTGATTATTCTCCTCTGATCCTTCTCGTGGACACGGCATGTCCACCCACGGTATCTCTCACTAAATGTGTTTTTAATACACATTCTGTGCAAAATCTCGAGAGCTTCAGTTTCTCAAATGCTTGAACCACCAACAAGTCAAATCAATCCCTCAGACTTATTCTGGTATTTGATGGAAACATGAATTCCTGACCCGTATCTACATTCTTGTACGCATCATGGTGCTGCAAACAACCGGATAATTGTGTGGACTAGTAGATCCTAATAAAGCGGCAATTGCGTGTATAGCGCATTTCCTCAATTACCGATTTAAGACAATAAAAGCAACTTAATAAGAAAGACACCAGTTTAAAATAGTGAAGCATCACTCTTAGAGATGAGTCGTTTTTTTTTTATAACAGATGGAAAAAGAAACGTTCTTGAAAATTAACTCTCGTGTTCAAGACTCGGGTCTCATCCAATACTTCACAATCCTCCAGCTGTGAAAAAAAAAAGTCGAAGCAGGACTGTGTCTAATAGTCCATCTGGGCGCATGATGAAACAAATCAGCTTGAAACAGTCACTTACTTTGGAGGTGTGCTCCTGGTTTTGGGTTTCTCTGCAGCCTGCGAATGAGACAAAATGCCAATTAGATGAAGAGCAACGCAGCCTTCAGTGTATCATACAGTACATACAAATTTAATTAACACAACTGCTCGAGTCTGGGATAGTAGCGAGATCACTTTGGACAGCAGATCAATGCTAGCTTCAAGCTAACAAATGGATTATCATGCTTAACAGAGAATTCGTATTTTATTTACTTAGCAAACCTGAAGTTAGATATATCGCTAATTGCTCTGGGTCTGACTTCACTCTCAGACTCGCGAGAACAAACCGCTTGATATAAAAATGCCTTATATATATATATATAAATGCTGATTGTTTTGCTGTTACACTTTCAACTGATACAAAGCTGGAGAACAGAGAATGTGCAATCACATGCAATTTACACAGTCAGAAACATCAGATTAACACAATTACACAGCCCATTTATCCTCCACCTTAGTGTTGTTAGCTTGTAACTATCTGTAGTTCCACAATTCTAACACCTACAGTAGGCAAAGAGACTTTTAAATGGATGTTCTAAGACAAATTTCATTTTGAATGTATTCCGTATAAATACAAATCTATAACAGATAGTTATACACTCTTATATACTATATACTCTTAGTCAAACACAAAACTGGTCTGGAAAAGCAAAGATATTTATTTATTTATTATATTTATTATGCAAACCATTTTTTTTTATTTCGGCCAGTAATAATACAGGATACAATAATATGACAGCACGGTGGACTTGGGTCTGGGTTCGAGTCCCGTCTGGTTTCAATTCCAGCCTCTGTGTGTATGGAGTTTGAATGTCCTCCCGGTACTTGGTGGGTTTCCTCCAGGTACTCCGGTTTTCTCCCACAATCCAAAGACATGCGGGTTGGGCTAATTGGCGTTCCCAGTTTGTGAAGGAGTGTGTGTATGTGTGTGTGCCCTGTGATAGATTAGCATCCTGTCCAGGGTGTACCCCGCCTCGGGTCTTAAGTCTCCTGGGATAGGCACCAGGCCCCACCCTGTATCTAGGATAAAGCGGTATTGATGATGAGTGAGTGAGGACACAATTACCTTAAGTTGGATCTACAAGCTATTGAATCATGGGGGCACTTAGTACTGCCCACAAGTTTTTTTTGTTTGTTGCCTTTTTGGCTTCATTTTTGGTACATAAATACTGCCACATTGAGGTTATATTTGTCTAATACAGACCTGCTATGATCAGAATATTTTTATTATGTTTTTAGACAATTAAAAAGAGGGGGTACTAACCTTTGCACATAGCTGTATGTCAGAAAATAAACACTATGGTGCTGTCAAACATAGCATGGTACCTACAGTATATCATGTAGTGTAGTATGTATACCAGTACTAGTAACACAGTACTAAAAATTTTTTTTAAATGTTATTATACCAGAATTTTGAAATAATCAATACTTTTACCATGTGTACGTCCGTATGAGTCCGTATTTATAGGGATCTGTGTCTTTAAGTCCATCCCTGATAGCAGTCCTATGTTCGTGACGAAGCAGGAAAAAATGAATGTAATACAGTGTGAGCGAGTCATCGCAACAGTAGAGTGAGTGGAGCACTTTTTCGTTTTATTTAGCGACCAGACTTGAACAGACGCTCGCAGTAATGAGGCGACCTGAAGTGAAATATGGAGATACGTTGGTTATAAAGTGAGCAAAATACTGCACAGAAGAGTTGGTTTTATATTGAGACGTCCACTGCACATTGGAGATTCTCTTCTTCTATTTCTTAAAAAATCAACACATAAAAAGAGCTAAAAAGAGCTAAATGTGCATTTTCTCACTATGAATATATGAACCAAGTATAACTGAATATATTTAAACATTCTCTCCAATGAATCATTTTTTTTTCTGCACGCAAATAGAAATAAAACTAACAAAACTAATTCAATAATACACTTTTTTAATTTATTTCCACTATAGTATAGTATAGACTTTATTCTTGCTACCAAAGGCAGCCATATTTTGAAAGGAAAAAATTATCTGACATAAGATTATGATGTAGCTAATCAGTCTCATCAAAAAACAGTATCTCACAAAGTAATTTCGGACTAATAAGGCCTCTGATGTATGTATATCATCTAACGTTTTTTTTTTTTTTTTTTGGCCTAGTACATTAAAAAGTATCAGGTGTTAAAACAAAAATTATATACCACGGTTAACTTTTTTTCGGAGGAATCTTAATGAGAGACTTTTTTGTCTTGAGGATAAAATTTGTAATTGAGAAATACGACTGCTTAGATTGCAGCAAATACACTGGCATTATTTATTTATAAATGTTTTACCCCTTAGTAATTATTAAACATAAAATAGGAAGGGATAAAAACCTAAACTAACTAAAGGCATGTACTCTAGTACATTCAATATTAACATACATACTGACATACTTTTAGTTGGCCCAATGTTAGTAAAACGAGCTTACACCCATCCATCCATCCATCCATCCATCCATCCATCCATCATCTATACTTCTTGTCATGGGTAGGGACCCCTAGGGAACTCCAGGCACATAACTGGGCACCCATTTTTGGGGGCAACACATCACAGAACACACACAGTCACACACTATGTGCAATCTGGACGGTGGAGGAAACTGGAGTACTCAGAGGAAACCCACAAGGCTTATCATGCAACCTTTAAACTCGCACACCCAGGAGGTGAAGTTTGAACCCCCAGCCCTGGCGGTGTGAGGTGACAGTATTAACATTTGTGCTTTCCATTTACCAGACTTTTTATGGGCATATATGTTGCGGATGTTTTTGCGTATGGTTGTTTTCTATGATTGTTTTTTCACTGTGGTCACTGAGGCTCAGTATTCCATCGCTCTATATATATATCTGTATATTGGACTATAATAATAAATGACAGTACTTGATGGACAAAAACGGGTGTATCGGAGTAAATAGGGATGGATTGAGATATCTGAGCCATACGTTAACATGGAGCTTGTCTGCTGCTACCTGGGCCGCATAAGCGGGCACAGACTGGCGTCCCGGGCTTATTGCTGTGGCCATTGATCTGTATACAGTCCATTTATCATTCAGTGAGAGGAGCCAGTGATCTTCACAGTGTATTAGATGAAAGAGCGCAGATCGTTTGTCACAGAGGCTCTTATTGCTGTTTCCTGCTCTGCGGGGAATTTGGGCTTCTTCCAAGCCGCACACGTTCCGGCGTTGCTAGGCAACCCGGCTGGGGGCAGTAAGGATAGTGCGGTATGTGTGGGCACACACACACACACACACACACACACACACACACACACACACACACACACACACACAGACATCCACGTGGGCATAGACACATCACCACACACATATAGTACACACACACACAC
>JAQQZT010000002.1:7177567-7202319 GCA_030068275.1 Clarias platycephalus
ACGGGAATCGAGCCTGGCCGGGGAATCGAACCCGGACCCTGGAGGTGCAAGGCGACAGTGCTAACCACTACACCACCCAACCGAGATCACTGGTTGATATCATCTTTCTGAATCAAAACTCAAGTGAAAATGAACTCGCATGAAAAATTCTGTATTGTAATATCTTCTCGATGACGAGTGAGAAAGCAAACTGAAGTACATTACTCTCATGCTCATACTGCTCATTACTCAGGCACATATTTATTAATAAAACCAACAGCTACGATGAGAGATGAGAGAGATTCCTCATTTATGCAAGGCAGTGGTTTGCTCATGAAGACATGCAGAGAGAAATTATAATATTTTGTTTAACTGAGTAAAAGTAACGAATGCACTATTCAGTAGAATATGTTGCTGATTGGATCTGAAATTAACACAGCATATTATGGGTTATATACTGCATATATAAATATATATATATTCTTTATATTTGTACCGAAAAGTCATTTTTTTCCGTATTAGTACAGCTAGGTTTTTCTTATATTTTGTTTTATCTTCTATAGATATATTATTCCTTAGCTGAAGTTATATACTACATTTGATTTCTGATTTTATTCCATATTTATTTCCAATTAATTCTCTTTTTTAAGGTCACGGGCGGTCGTTTAAGCATTTCACTGCAGATCGTACTGTGTATGTGACAAAATTTTATTTGGTTTAAAAACGGAGGGAGTCAAACTAGGACCTTTGATTTGTCAAAACTATCACACACCTAACCACCTTTGCCTCTTAACACACACAGTATGAATGCAGATCAATTCCTGCTCTCTGTTTCACCCACATGAGGATGGGTTCCCTGTTGAGTCTCAAGGTTTCTTCCTATTACCATCTCAGGGAGTTTTTCCTTGCCACTGTCGCCCGCGGCTTGCTCACCAGGGACTATCTGACCATTTTGATTCATACACATTTACATTCCATACAAACTTAAATAATTCTTTTGATTGTGTCAAGCTGCTTTGCGACAATGACAATTGTTAAAAGCGCTATACAACTGAAATTGAATTGAATTTGTGCAGAATGAGAGCAAAAACTACCCGTACACCATTTCTCTATACAGTATAATCCCCTGCTATACTCATGCGCACATTCCAGCATTTCACTACTGAAGATAGTTCACGGACATACAGCCTTCTTTAAAACGTTTGCACCATTCAGATGTGTTACTGCGGCTACGAGACTCATCACAGTCCTGTGCTTCAGGTCTTCTGAAAATGATGATCAGTTTTACGCCTTCATGCACAAAGTCCCAGTTTGACATGAACGCCCCTTATGCATTTAAAATACTTTTCAAATAGTTAATACTAATGAATTCTGATATGAAAAAAAAAAAAAAAAAAGTCAGTTATTTCAAAAAGTTGTGACTGATTCTAATGAATGATTAAAATGTGGGAACGAGTTGGATATTCAGAGCTACAGTATAGTTGACAAGTGTGGGCTTGTTGATGCGGTATGATGAAGTTACTCAAAAAAAACGCCGTCAGTCAGCTCTCTCTCAGAGTGGGAGGCGATTCAGAAAAGCCTCTCAGAAACAATAACAAGACTTGCAACAGAGTGGGCCAAGACTCACCCAACTCCAAGTTTAGACAAGACAAAGTGATCACTTTCATAACGGCTAATACAGAACAGAGAGAAACAGTGAAAGAGAAAGAACGCCAGAGAGAAATTCAGACGTTTTCTCTTATATGACGTTTTGAATACTACACGCTTCCCTGAACGGTAACCATTCTCTTTTCCATGCATCATAATCATTTCTAACCTTATTAAAAGATGCAAATACACCGACTGTCCAAAACCACTGTATCAAAACACTGTCTGTCTTTATATCAGCCAGCCGTCTTACTGGTTTTACAGAAGCCCCGCCCACCATGCAGTTATTCCATGTTTAAAAATAATAATATCCTACTGTATATTTTACATCTTTCGAAAGAATGACATTTATTTACATTAGAGACTGTTTTAAAGAGCTGTGCAGTAATCTCCATTTCATCTCAGCTTGAATGATCTCAAACTGATGCGATATTATTCTACATTTACTGGCTGGAAACGAACAAAAGTCCCGCCTACAGATACACTTATAATCTAAAATATTATGTTTAAAAATATTAAAACTAAAACTGTAACAAGGAATTGTACACATACAGTGCATGTCTTTAGAATGGTACACCTGCAGTTATCTATACAGACAGAAAGTGGCAGTAAAGTGGCATAAAATCATGCAGCAATACACAGCAAAACAAGTGAAATATTCTTGAATCTAGCCACACCTATTTATAATATCTTGAAATATGTTTACACCAAACCAAAAATAAGATTATTAAGCTTATTCATAATCAAATGTTACTAAAACTGTCAATCTTGTTCTATTGGTACAAAATTGTGCTTCTTTCAAGGAATACATTCCTAGAAATAGGAACGTATACGCTAACGGAGCAAAATCTTCTGCTCAATTTTTTTTATTTTTTTTATTTGATTAGAAATAATGTTATTTATCTGACATTTTAGTTTGTTGTATTCGTATTTTAAGATATTTAGGATATTTTCATTTTCTAATTTCTTCCAGTTTACCAAAAGCTTCAGTTAATAATCACATGAAACACCAAAACTGGAATAAAAAGTGTGATTTCAGTGACTTTGACCATTGTGTGGTTGGTCTCGGGGGTTGAATATTTCAGCAACTGTTGATCTCCTGGGATTTTTCACAGTCTCTAGAGGTGGCACGGGATGGTAGACAAACAAACTAAAGTGAAACAGCTTGTTGATGAGAGGTCAGAGGGGAATGGCCAGACTGGTTTAACATAACAGGAAGTCCATAGTAATTCAAATAGCCACTCTGCGCGGATTGTAAAAAATGTAATCTGTCTAGTTTGGGTGATCCTGCACCCGCTGTACCCTTCGTGTGTCACCATGATGCGTATTCGGAGATTATTATATGATTATTTGATTTCTTCCAGTTTGAACCAGTAGATTTGTGCTTCTCCGACTGGTGCGCGTTGGATGTTTCTGAAATAATCAGACCAGCCTGTCTGGCACCATCAGCAACCATGCCATGGCCAAAGCCACATTTTTTTAATTCTGATGTTTGATGTGAACTTTAACTAAAGCTATTGGACTGCCCTTATTACTGTACTGTATCGCTCTGTTGCCACATGACTGACCGAGGAGGCGTATTGATGTTCCTAATAAAGTCTATAGTTACAGATTATGATGAAAATGCATCCCAGATTCGTTTATGTTTAATTGAACCAGACGCAAATTTAAAATTTTAGAGATGATTCAAACAAGCCCCAGTCCCTGCATGCTTACAGTACATGTTGATCTCATCTTTATCATGTACTCTCGCTTTCTTTCTTTCGCTTTTTTATAGCCTTGAGCTACAGAATTCCTTCTATTCTCCAGCATGTAAAAGGAATGTTTTTACTGCATGATCACGTTTCCCTCCTGTTAAAACGTTGCTGTCAAAAAGCTCCCGTGGCCCGTAACGTAATCCGGCATCATCACCTAATCAACTGTCAGTCTTGTGTGATTAATCACTGCAGATACAAAGGGTAATGATGAAATCAAAAAAGCAGCCAAGAGGGCTTTGCTCATGGGGCTCATAGGAGGCACATCAACAGGCACATCATAGTAAAGGTCTCCATTATATGCGTATTTGAAACACACTGCATCATCCCGCTCAGCGACTCACCGTTGTTGGTGTGCCGGATGCAGTCCTGAAACACGGCGTGCCACTTCTCCTGCTCTTTCTCCGTGGCTGCGCAGAAGTAGTGATGCCGTGCGTACGGGTGCCACAGGATGACCGGGAACTGTGTGGCACATTTCAGGAAGGGTGAGCTGCCCACTTTGGCTTTTACATCTTGGGAAAAGAAAAAAAAAAACACATTGTTTTGATGGTGTCTCTCATTGCTCTTCCTCCACATTACTCAGTAGTGCAAAGATAACACCACTGCAAACAGTAAAGCTCTGTCATATACAGAAAAACACATTATTTCCCCATGAGTTGTTGCTTAAAGTTCATACCAGGAAGGCAGGTGTCAAGGAGTTCCAGGTACTTCTCCATTGAGATCAGCACTTTGTATCCAGCACAGTTGATGCTTCCTTTGGGATTAAGGCCTCGATCATGGGCCTGGATACAAACACAAACTAATACAGTTAGACATCTTAAAAATAAGCTTTCAAGGATCAACATCTTCAGGATAGAGTTAGCTCCAGGATTATTAGCACCAAGGGTTTGAAAAAAAAAGAAAAAAAAGTTATGATAAAAAAAATCTTAATGGTTTTAATTACTGAAGCTGATTGGTCGCATGAAAACAAAGAAAACCTAACCTTGAGTTGAAATTAAATAATGATACAATCAATAGAACACTCCTACGTAAAGTAACGATTCGTTGAACTTAAGCAATTAATGGGGTAATTATGTAGCGGAAAGTGAAGCAGGTGGTGGACAGCCCTGTAACCCTGCCAAATTTCCCGTTACATCTCCACGTATTCCGCTTTAATTCCGTAAAAATAGAAAGCTAGTGCACTATGAAGTGTATAGAATCTGTTGTTCCACACACCAAGTAGTGCCCTTGTTCGTGGATTAGAGAGGATTTGGAGTCCGCGATTCAGCCGTGTGTTAAAATCTTATGCATAGTCCAGAGGCAAATTGGAACGACTTGGAAGCAATTATTAAGTGGTGTTTAACATGATGTAAATGTTATCAGAGGTGTTTTCTTGCTGAAAGTGTTACCATGACTGTTTTCGTATGCGAGTTTAAGCAGGCAGCTGATCTCTCCTCTTTGCTCTATTGTGTACCGCCGCTAAACCTTATAGTAGTACAGGAAGTCCCCTACATATGAACATTTGAGTTACAAACTTTCAAAAGTTACAAACGTGCGTTCGCGCATGGTCAATCGTGGAAATTAGATCACATGTCCGGCGTACATAGTCACTTGCGTGGCATCCCAGGATGTCCGGAATCAAGCGTAAAAGCAGCAGCGATGAAGCTGGAACTGCTAAGAATCGACAAGCTATATCGACGGAGACAAAAGTGAAAATAATTCAGAGAATGGAGCGAGGTGAAAAGATGGCAGGCTTTGCTCGGGAAAGATCATGGAACATGTTTGTTTTATACTGTGTATAGCCAGTAGTGTATAGTACAGTACCTATACAATTTTTGTTGGACTTTTGTTGAACAAATTAGACATATGAACGCGCTCTGAGAACTGAACTCGTTCGTATGTTGGGGACTACGTACTGTACTACCTTCTCTTGGGGCAACTCCTCTTTATCTCACTTTGCATCTTTTCAATACATTTTACATGAGACTAGCTAAACGGCCATGTCGAAAGTTTGATCCTGTGGACTTTGTTGAGGATTTTGGATGTACGTTAGAGATCGTCATCTTGCTGGAAGATCTAACCATGACTGACTTCTTGCTAAAAGCAGCCAGATTTTCATTTAATCTCCACGTTCTTCTATCAATAGTTTTTGTAATCTCCCATCTGAAAATAAAACCTGGTGAAAGTAGATCCAAGCACTTATGTTAATGATGAGAAGAATGAAGAGGCTTCCTCTGGCTTTGGTCCACGTTCCAAACATTGTCATTTGGCATGAAGTTGGTGTCTAGCTGGAGATATGAAATTTTTTCACATACAGTAAAAGTACTGGGTTGGAGCCCATTTTCTGCCTTTGTATTTGTTCATTCTTAAATCTAATTTGACCTGTTTGACACATCGTATTTACACCAAAGTAAAACAGGAGGCCATGGATAATGTTTATCCTGCTTATGAAACAATATCCTCTTCCCACACCAGTAACTCTTATTACAATGCCAGCCATCAATAGTCTCCATACTGTATGTAATCCTTCTGATGTGGACACTGATGCAGTCGCCATGGCGACACTATCCATTGCTCAACCACCAGCGCTAATGCAATAGCATTAGACATACTGTATTTTACTCAAATATCATGATTTCATAGTTTCTGTAAAACAAACCCTTTAATCGTGCTTGTGTGTGGCGTGTTGTTTACAGCGGACAAAATGACAGGGTAGGGCAGGTGAGTGCGCCAGCGATGATGCACTGTAATAATGAACGCTGAAGTCAGACAATACAATATTTGCAGAAGTGAATTAAAACATTACTGGAGCTGGGCGAGTTGGCATTGGTATCTTGTTAGCTTAGCAGGTTGCTCAACTAATGAAATGTTGGATTAGTTATGTGTGTGATTACATCGCTGGATCCGGGATGACTATGACTTGAATAAACCGGTGTTTACACACACACACAAAAACTGTATTTTCTTTGGCGTCCTAGCATGTCTTATGGGAATCAATGCAGCCAAAAACAGGGCATGTCTTTACATTAGACTTAATGAAACACCAGTTGCAACAGGAAAAATGTGATAGATGGGCGTTCACGATTTTTTTAAAGTCACTCCATGTAGAAAGAAAAAACATTTAAAAAAAAGAAAGATATACGGAAAATTTCCACCCATGCAGTCAACAAATTAAAGTAAAAATGTTATGCTGTGTGTGTGTGTGTGTGTGTGTGTGTGTGTGTGTGTGTGGTGGGGTGGATTTATTTATTTAGCAGGCAGGGTTTGCTAAAATAAAGAAATGAAAAAGAAATTTTATGTGCGATCCCCTTTATTCTAACACTACATGATGGGTGTGGTCTCTTCCCTGATGACTCCGCCCCCAAATACATGGCACAAGGGCTCACTGAATGATTTGATTTGAAGTACCATCATCAAAACACTAAATGAGAGACTCTCATGGAATAAATCTAGTGGAATAAATCTCGTGTTTATCATTCAACTCCAGCTCCAGAAAAGTGTCGAATCGAAGATAAAGTGCATTAAGTTTACACACCTTACTAAACACACCTAAGCTTTTTTTTTCCTTTTTATGTGCACATACAGGTTAAATTGTTGATTGACGGAGTTTGTACATTCTTTGTTCTTCGCACCCGTGCACATGCAGGTTACCTGTTTGTTTTCGTAGTAGCTGATCTTGTACGAGTCTGGGACGAAGAGAAAACGATTGCGCCATTTTTTGTTTTCTTCTATGTACTGCAGCAGCATCCCTGAGAAGATGGACTTGTTCTCGAGAGGCACCTGGGAACAACGCAAGAGCAAAGTGAGAGAAATCGAATATCCATTCCGCACCACTGACATCAAGCTTTAGGGTTTGTTAGGTTTAAATTATACTATTATTTTGATATAAATATACAGAAGGACCCAAATAATGTATACAGTATACACTTCAACATGAAAAATATATGCACAACAAAATGATCATTAATTATTATTATTATTGTCACATGATGTGACATCTTTAGAGGAAATATAATACAACGCATAGCTGCCATAAATTAATTAGAATTTTAAAAAAGGGCGTACATAGGAACTGTTGTGTATTAATATACAGGTACACAGACACATACACTGTATTTGTGTGTGTGTACACATACCTACACACGCACCCTGTATTTTTGTGTCTACGCCTGTGCACGTGTGTGTACTGACAGACAGTACGTACACATACCCTGTATTTGTGTGTGGGCACACACACACACACACACACACACACACACACACACACACACACACACACACACACACACACACATACATGCACGTGGGCATAGACACATGACCACACACATATAGTACACACACACACACACACGTGGACACACGAACACAAGGATACAAGCTCACACACACAATTTTTTTGCCCTCTTGGAATGTTTGTGTTTTTTCTTTTCTTTTTTCCTTTCTGCTTAAAAGCAAAAGGGAAGATTTCTCACAGCAGACTGAGATAGCAGTATGTGTGTAAGTGTGTGTATAAGTGTGTGTGTGTGTGTGTGTGTGTGTGTGTGTGTGTGTGTGTGTGTGTGTTCTACTATGTTGCTATGGATCACATTAGGATTCCAAAAAGGCAGCATGACAAAAGATTTTAGCAGAGTGAAATCAAGCCTAAGCTGAAGCTATTCACAGCATGATGAATGGCACAACTCAAATGTTCAGTTCTGAACAACAGGGGGGGACAAGCCATCAATTAGCTAAATAAAATGTACAGTGGATTCAAAATTATTTGGAAACACTGCAAAATGGTCATGCAGTGCACTAAACAAGGCAGCATCAAACTGTTTCAATGAGTGTATTTATCAAAACAGATAAAATGATACATTCATCTGTTTGTTCATCACTTATTAAGAGCTCCAGTCTGAGAACATCGGGCCCAAGAAGGGATTTATTATAGGGAAATTTAGTAATAAATGTGGTGGTTATACAAATTGCAGAGTAATTTTGTTGAGAACAGCTATCACTGTCAACTCCACTGACAGGGATATTTTTTTTAATGCCATTTGAAAGCAGCGGCTGCCCTTTTAATGTTAAAGGCTTCAAACCGAGGTCCAAAATTACTCCAAATTAAGTGTATTGGTCATACAATCTGTCTGTCACATTGCTCTAAAGTTATGTCTTGTTGAAATGACACATCCCGACAGATTGATGGAGCAATGGCACTGGTGATTGTACTTAAGCAACTATTCAAATACTGACTTTTGTAAAAACAAATGTATATATTTTGGGGATTCAAAGGATGTTATTAAGAACAGTATATATGTACATGCATGCACAGAGAGACAGACAGACAGACCCACCCACCCACACACGCACACTCAGGGATGTGTTTCAAACCAGCCAGCCAGCTAGTCAAGCAGTCTTTCAGCCACCCAACCAACCAAATACCCCACCAACAGCCGGACAGTCAGCCAACCAACTAACTAGAACAAACATACAAATAGCCAGCCAAACAACTAATCGTCCAACCATCCAACCAACCACCCAACCAGCCCAACAACCACCCAACCAGCCCAACAACCACCCAACCATATAACCACCCAACAAACCAAACAACAGCAAATTAACCAATCAAACAAACAACAAACCGAACAAACAACCACCTAGTCAACCAGTTAGTTGGGGTTAGCTGAGTTACTAATCAGAAGGTCGGCGGATCGAGCCTCAGCTCCATCAGGTTGTCACTGTTGGGCCTTTGACCCCCTCTGCTCCAGGGGCGCTGTATCATGGCTGACCCTGTGCTCTGACCCCAGTTACGCTGTGATATGCGAAGAAAGAATTTCACTGTGCAGTAATGTATATGTGACAAATAAGAGCTTAACTTAATTAACCAACAACCAACTGAATTAACAAATCAGTCAGCTAGCCAACAAATAAAGAACTGAATGAACCAGTCAAATATTAAAAATACACGTAACATATGGTTTTATGCATATTAATAATGATCTGTCAAATGACCAGCTTTGTCTAGTCCAAGCTCCAGGCAAGCACCACTAATGACCAATCATTGAGCAAACCTGCTTTATCAGTGTTACTGAATTTATGTTGTGTTGCTAATTTATGTTGTTGCATGTATGTAGCACCTTGGTCCTGGAGGAACGTTGTTTCGTTTCACTGTGTACTGAACTGTATATGGTTGGAATGACAATAAAAGCCTACTGGACTTGACTTGAAGTTTGTAAACATCCACTAATCAAAACTGTCTGGCTAATAGTAATAGTGTAGTTACATACTGACACAGATAATGTGTAGACGGCCAGTAAATGTCTACATTGTACCTGATTCACTGGTATGAACACCACTCCCGCAAATACAGCACTGATTAAAACCCAAAACGCAAACCCAGACTTCAGTACAATCTTGTAAAAAATGTCCATTAGCTCGTCCTCGGTACTCCTTTCACTCACTGAAAATGGAGCAAGACACTGACTGATTAATAAGGAGACTCGATAAAAAAAAAAATAATAAAAAAGACAGCACTAATTCGCAAAGTGGGTTTGGAGGTGTCTTATCTCCGAGGCCTCTGGGTAATCCCACCTAGCTCTAGAACCATTTGGGAGAAACAATGTTGATATAATCATGAGCTTAAATAAACGCTTAGCAGAGACTGTGCTTTAGGGAAATTGCTGCTTTAGCCCAACTATGCGTGTCAGGAGACTATGTGGCTTTTATTGTGCTATAGCAAAATAAAAAAAAGAAAGAAAAGCTAGAGAAAATAAAAGTGTAAAGCATTGCGAGGGAAAGGGCAAGGCTTATAAGCAAGGGACGAATAAATCCACCCTGAGGATCTGCTTAGACTTCGTTGTCTGTATTTTTTCAGGTAATTTGTGTCAGATGGTGTTGTATATGTATTCAATCATGAGCGAGGAAAATCTGTGTATGTGTGTGTGTGTGTGTGTGAGACGAGGGGGGGGGGGGGGGGGGTAATTGGTTTGATATGGTTTTATGTGAGGCAACAAACACACACACACACACACACACACACACACAAACAACAATTACACACACAATTTTGGAAAACATTATCATTATCCCGTGTCTTGTCCAGCTAGTCCATAATGAACCAATGTGGCAGACTGCAATATGTGTTATATTGTTATATGTTTGCATTTGTAAGTGTGTACATGTTAGGGAGATAAAGACATCAAGTAGGCATAGTGAGAGAGAAAGACAGACAGAGAGAGAGCGACCTCACAGGAAAGTTTGAGGGTTAAGGGGACATTTGGCTAGTCCTTACAAGGAAAACTGGGGACCACACAGACAAAAGTACGGAAGACAAAACTATATAATTATGTGAACAAAAGGTCCTCACAATGATGCTAAAACCTGTGTGTGTGTGTGTGTGTGTGTGTGTGTGTGTGTGTGTGTGTGTGTGTGCGTGCATGCACGTGTTCACAAGTTTTTATAATCTTATTGCATAGCAAAAAGTAAACAAACATTCCCACAAGCATAGGAATATCTGACAGGTTTAAGAGGACCTTGCTGGCGGGTCCCCACAAGGGAAACTGGGGACCAAATAAACTGATCTCTTTTTGTTCCTGAGATAAACTCGTTAGCAATAGCAGGTCCCCACAAAGATACGCATACAAGAATGTGTGTGTTGAATTGTCTATGAGAATGTCTCATGTCATAAGAACAGGACGCAACTAATTTTCAGGCTCAATAAAAACAAATCAACTATAAATGATTTTTAAAAATGTGGTTCCTAAGCACAAAAAAAAGATCACAGCTAATCATTGAGTATTAACACAATCAGTACGCTCCTTCACAGCATTACAAACAGCAGAGAAATCCGCTCATGACAAGCCACACTACATGACACACTACAGCGGAGCATTTTTTCTGTCATTTCCTGGGGACCTTCACTTAAGTGTGAGTTACAGCTGTTAAATCAATACGTGTACTGCACATCTCACCTGTTCGCTGTCTTCTTCATCGCTGCTGATCTTCAGGTCATCTTCTAGCATTCTGAAACACAAGTTATAAAAATAGAAAAAATCATAAATAATAGTCATTTTAAAAAGACAACTACATTTGTATAAGCCCCAATAATCCGTATTTACCTCACAGGCAACAAGGAATAAAGCACAACAGCCCTAGGAATGGACTATGTAACAGGGTGGTGGTATGGGACCCAAACGAATTCTCAAATCTGATTGGTTGATTTTGGTGGGTTGATTAATTTCTCTACGATACCCCTATCTCACCTTCGCAGAGTCAGCGCGGTTTCGCGCGGCAGCCGTAAGTACAGAGTTTCACAGCGAGTTTCGACTACGTTTCCAATCGTCTTTCCAATAGGACCAGTATAACCAGGAGTTTTTTTTTCTCAGAAGTTCCATATAAACAAATATTAATAAGCGAACAATCCAAATCCATTTAGCATATTTGGAAGGAGTCTCCAGTGTCAGTACATTGACACAAAAGTCAGTGACACACCAAACAGTTACCGTTTTAAAATGATGATGTCATTCAAGTAAAAGATTCCTAGAGCTTGCACAAAGCTGTGTTATACAGTACGAGAAATAAAACACTTCAGTTGGAAACTCCACCCGGTAACTCCCTTTTCGTGTTGGGTCGCACCACACCACCAGGACATTGATTATTTTCCCATAACAGCGTGCATGCAAATGTTTTACTTTTTAATTATCACTCACAGCATGCAGTATAACCTATAAACATTTGATTCCTTACTCACATTAAATTATCATTATTTTTTTTATTTCAAAGCCATTCCCTGAGCTTCAAGACACTCACAAGAGTGTTGTTTTATTTTTACATTTTATTAAAAAAGAAATGCATTCAATATTTTATTGGTCTTATTTGTCTCAACATCAACTATCAGAACTTGAGTCCACGGTAGGCACAATAATGTTCAAAAAACAACATGTCAAATTATTACGTATACGACTTTCAGGGTCCTCCAAGTCCTATTCATTCCCATCCACCTGTCCGTGAGAGATATTTTGTCTCTATTGTCCTGCTTGTACTGCGCAACAGAGTGCTAATCTCCCATCCTGCAAATAAATGCAGTGATGCAGTACATAAAATACGCCAAGCCGTGACCTTGTTAAAACACAAGAATCCGAGCATGATGTCATCGCTGTTGTAGTTACGAGGGTCAAATGACATCATCCTGATGTCTTGTTGAGCGATATTTCTGAATGTCAGGGCCTGATGGCCACCAGAACACAACAGGTCTGTTAAAAAAAAAACGGGGGGAGGGGGTGGTTAGGAATTTTCCTCCTAAGGCTGGAACAATAAAAACAGACTCTTTAAATGGGAGAAATGTGTTTAAGGTTTAGTTTTCTATGACCTAAGCTGTCGTGCGGCAGCACAGATCGTGGGGAACTTTGAACAAAACTCCCAGTCATTACCCTCGTAATACCTAGCAGATGTCAGCGTCGGGCAGCGCAGGAGCCCAGGTGCTGGAGGTGCAATCAGGCAGGGTTTTCAGTTTATAGTGGCCGATCCAAGGCCAGCGTTTGTGTTTATCTGTATGGATCATTTTTAGTTAAAGTGTGGTTTGGAGAGGTTACACACAAGTTTCAAGAAGTTTTAGAAATGTCGTGGGAAACACTGCAAACCCAGGTTTATTGGGTACACCTGCCTTCGAGAGAATTTCACTATCGATTATTATGAGCTACGTCATGAGTCACACTGTGGCGAACACTGATCAATTTTAATTTAGTTTAGTTATGTGTCGGTCATCCCGCTTTCGGGTTTTCATAGAAAGGTCTGGGAGTCATTTTCCAAAAAAAGAGTCGATTCAGTCAGATTTCCAGGCAAAGCTTTGGACACGATTTCACACACACTGAATTGATTTGTCTCGCGCAAGGCAAATGAATTTAGCATTTGACAAGAAGTACACGATGATACTGGAAGAGTGCTGGATACCTGTCTCGATTTGGAATCGTGCTAGTCTGAAATGAACAAGCCGCTGGAAGGATAGAAGGCTGTAATTCTATAACCAGAAAAGTTAAAATTCTTTAACTTTCCTCGGGACTTTTTTGGTTGATCATTAAAATTTTTTGATTGTGGCACAATTAATAATTATACGAATGTGCCACGTAATCAAGACATAGTTCTTCAGTTTTGATCAGGACTGAATAGCAGCTGATTCCTGGCATTGGAAACTAAAAGTCATTGGCATGAAGCATTGATTCCACAAACTGAAATGATTTGTCTTGTACAGACCGAATAAATTCAGCGTCTGGGTATTTCAGACTGTGATATCGTCTGACTGGGTGCGCTTTTAGAGTTACGGACTGCTTTGCATTCGGGGAAGTGACGTGGCTCCTGAATTTTATGACGCCGCAAAAAAGTTGTGTTAAAAACTGACGCGACGTCCTCCGGGCTCTCGTAAGCAACCGCAACGCTCTTCTGTTGCACATCTGTTTTTGCCCAGGGTTCGACTACTGATTAAACAAGGTCGCCGACACAAACAATCACCCTGCGGCTTCGTTTGGAGAGGGAAACTCCTAAACTAGTGATCTAATATACCCGACTTTATTAGACATATTATTCCAGAGCGAGATCCCATCTGGGCAATTTGGTTTAAGAGTGGAGCTATATTTAATGGCTAATTGCTCCAGTGTTTACCACTCTACTAAATTAACCTCTTAACCACAAGGACATGTAGAATGCATGAAGTTTCTAGGTTCTAATAAACAGATAGAAAGCACTCGCTGGTTTATAAGCAGCTATGAGGAGGGAAGCATAGGATTGTAGTGTGAAATTTAAACAATAAGTGTTTTTAAATGTATTTTCATTAGCGCTAGTGACATGATGTTTATATTGTGCAAAGACATCACTATGGAAGCAATGCAGATAAATTTGTTAAGTCGGAGTCTCTGTGCAGTTCGAAGACAGTCATCTAAAGGTCGCAGCATTCAACATGACACAGTTGTACTTGAAAAAGGGCCCATAAACATAAATACGGCGAGCGTAGATTATAAATGGAGAGCAGCTTTATTTGTGTTGGATACGAAGCCAAGAAAAATCCCGAGGCCGATGGCGTAAAAGGCATAAGTGTTAACATCTGACAGGAGAAACCTGAGTTGCATTCAGTTTTTTCCCTGGCGTCACTGAGGCATAGTTTCATTAGTGAAAGCTGATCTAAAATGCAAAGGAACTCAATTAGTTCCGGTGTGGATTCGCTTAATGCGTTTGTCTTTCTTTTGCTTTCTTCTTCTTCTTTTTTTTTAATCTCTGACAAAAGAGGAAGGGGACATGCCAAAATGCGTGCAATAAAATGCTCATCCTTCCATTCACTCATTACATAACTTGGCATAATGACAATGAATATTTAAAACAAGTGAGCATGTTTATTCTACGCTCCCGTTGAATGCATCCGTGCGCATGAAATAAAGTTTACTGCAGGTTAGAACCGAGAACGAAAAAGTCAACCGAAGATCAAGCAAAAAATGTCACCATAAATAATTTTTTTAAAAAGCAAGCAGGAAAAAAGAAGAAGAAGAAGAAGAAGGAAAAAAAACCTAACTTACAAACCAAAAATAAGCAAGGGTAACAATTTTTAAATAAACAAAGTACACAAAATCACTAACAATAAATAACCCCAGAATACTAGAATAACAATAACAATAAATTTATTTTAAAAATCTATAAAGGGATATTTTTAATTACCCAAGAAATGTAATTTTTAATTATTAAAATTAATAAACAATACAAAATACTGAAAAAGTAAACAATTAGTAAATACATTTTACTTTGATGTTTATTTTTAAATACCTTTATCAGTCGGAACATTATTATTATTATTATTATTATTATTATTACTCAAGTAAGGGTAACTTTTTTTTTTAATAGCAAAGAACTTCATTTATCGAATACTAAAAAGTATGTAGTATAAAATGGTATAAATTTTTGTATTACTATTACCATTACAACAATAACAACATCAATAATAACAACATGTTGTTGTTTTTGTTATTGTTGTCAATGTTGTTGTTGTAGTTTAAATTGTGTTTTACTTGGGGTTTTTTTTCTTTTCTTTTTTTAACATTGGTCACAAAATATTCCTTATATTTCCCAAAAAAGGAAAACAAACCAAAAAAAACCCCCACAAACTAAGAAAAATAATTGAAAAAATGAAATTCATTATTTTAGCATTAATCAGTCATTAATTTTCCATCATCGTGTTTCTGATTTTTGGTGCCGCTGTAACTAACTCCAGCAACAGATGCAGCAGTTCAGCCAAGACACGACAGGTGTAAATATCCACTCCAGTGCCTCACACACACGCACACATTCACTCACTCAGACCACAGAACGATTAAGAACAGCCAATCCATTAGCAGCCATGTTTCTGTAAGGTGCGAGCCAAGCGGAGAACCGGAGGGAACCCACATGGACTCACGGAGAACATGTGAAACTTGGCACACACACAGGAAACTGGAGTGGTGTTGTGTGGCACCACTGCTACCTGTGTCACCTTGATATAACCCAGGGAAAGCTGGAAGGCACCTTTTAGACTGGTATTCAATGAGCGGCAATTATTGTTTATTATTACTTCCTTCAACATTGAAATATGTGTTTTTTATTGTTATTATTATCAGATGTTTGAGAAATCTTCCCTATTACAATGAATTGAGTAAGATCTAGATCATGTTCTCCCTGTGGCTTGTGCCCTGCATCCTTGCCTTGTGCACTAAATTCCCTGTGATAAACCTCAGTCCTAAGTGACCTCACACAGGATCAACAATCAACAATGGAATATTGTTTCACTCGCCGTCTATACCACTTTATCCTGTGATCCCAGAAGACTAAGGGCCTGAGGCGGGGTACACCCTGGACGGGATGCCAATCCATCACAGGGCACACACACACATCCGGAGTACCCTAAGGAAACCCACCAAGCACGACGAGAACATGCACACAGACCCTAAGGTGGGAATCGAACCTGGATCCTGGAGGTGCAAGGTGACAGGGCTAACCACGAAACCCAATCTGGAAAATTAAAATGATTTATTACAAAAAAAAAGGTATTTGTTTGTATATAACAAACAATATTTCAAAAACAACATATTTTTCATTTGATCTAAACAATAATTCTCCTTCTTATGCATTCTTTAGTTCTATTTTTGTATTTTATTCATTATACTTTACACGATTTCTTTTGTTTTTATTTAACTCAATTGCTATTTTATTTTACAAACGTAATGTTTTATTATTTCTGTTTTTATTGTATTTCTTTTTTTCACCTTACATTTAATTTACTCCCATTTCCTTTTTAATTTTGATTTATTTTTATTACATTTTAACTCAGACATAACAAATGCAATGTTTTTAATAGTTAATGTACCTCTTCTAAATAAAAAAATCCATTATAATATCCTGGTTTCAATCGTTACAATCCCGTTGTTGGAGCCGTTTAAGCACTAGTAGTGTTTATAGATTGTGTTCATCCAAAATTTGTAATTAAACTTAAAGTTAAATGGAGTATGACGACTTCATCATGTTTAAATAGAGTTCACATATGTACAGTAGGAGTTCTCAGAACTGAAACATGGATGCAGCATGAGACTAATATCTGATATGATAGTAAACACTTGGCACTATGGCATGCGCTAGTGTTGAATCTACACTTGCACACAAAGTCAAATGCAAAATACTGCGCACACATCACACCCATATACTTATATCTTCATTACATTTCCATCTTTCATAACTCGTGAAAGAAAAATCATAATGGACTATATACCGGTCTGAGTTTTTAATGGCTATCTCTCTGAGGCATTGTGAGCACTGGCGCATTCACTGTTCATTACTGATGCCTGGTGTCCTGTAGAGAAGGCCCACGGCAAGCCATTTAGCCAATGAACACCACCGCGGCTGCCTGCTAGCCACCCAATAAGCACGACTTAAATAGTAGGAAATTAATGCTAACACTTAGGGATTATATGAATGGATGTGGACTAAAATAAAACTTGTTTTTTTAATACAGTATTAAGAAAAAGTACAAACACTGAGAACTTAAAGTACACAGATAAAAAAAAAAAAAAAAAAAAAAAAAAAAAAAAAAAAAAAAATATATATATATATATATATATATATATATATATTAGTGCCATTAATATCACAATATTCCCTGTAGCGCCTTAGTGAGAATCCCATCAGGCTGCTTGTGTTGTTTCAATAAGCCAGTATTCCCATCTATCACAAGTGCGTTTTTCATCAACACACTTCTCACCTCTGTTGCGAATACTGTATGTCTGCTCTTGCACCTTTGGATAAACAGCCTCCTATTTTTCCTTTGCGTAGCTATTATCATTAGAAAGAGTTGCGTCATGGAGCCATGTTGCTGTTTCTAGCCGCCCCGTGGACTTTCTCCCTGTGGTGTTATTCTCTCTTGTGGTCTTATTTCGCTAACAACAGGATCGTTCGTAACACCTTGTTTTGTAGGATGAGAAATAAAATTTAAAAATTGGATAAAATTGGCCTGTTCGAGTCAAATGGGGACTTTTGATTGTGCAGAATAACATATAACAATAATTTCTCTATATAACCCCCTTCTACACTAATGCACTAATCCCAGAGTTTCACTAGTGCTTGGACGCCATCAAAGTAGAAAGTTCTCTGAGTACAGCAGAGCCATGATCAGACTACCTGGCCTCCCAGGAACTCCCTAAATGGCTTGGAGTGAGGTCAGGACGGTACGGGGGATGTGGCAATAAAAAGTGGTGCTGATGAATTGTTGTGTGTACAACGAACACAAACAGATGCATCTCTTCTGCAAGTTGGTGACAAGTTATTGGTGGATTTTCAAGGATCAGGTGTTCCACTCACTGAATGTTCACGGGAACGACTTCTGTGGGGATGTACACGGATGTATGGCCTTCTTTAAAATATCTGCACCCCTTTAGATGTTTTACTGCAGCCAAGAGTATCATTACCGTACTGTGCTTGTACTGTAAGTCTTCTTATCGGTTTCACGCCTTCATACACAAGATATCTCATCACATGTGCCGGTTAGACTTGAACGCTCGCCTTATAAATATATATACCAACATAACTGGTATGTAGTCATGTTGGAACTGGTGTGGGGTCGGTACTCAGGAGTTGGGCTCGGACCCTTACTTCCAGTGAAAGGAACTCTTAATGCGTCAGCATACCAAGACAGTTTGGTGACGGCGCCTTCCTGTTCCAACATGACTGTCCTGACCTCAACCTGATAGAACACCTTTGGGATGAATTAGAGCGGAGACTGCGAGGAGACAGACCTTCTCGTCCAACATCAGTGTCTGACCTCACAAACGTGCTTCTGGAAGAACGGTCAGAAATCCCCATAAACACACTCCTAAACCTTGTGGAAAGCCTTCACAGAAGAGTTGCAGCTGTTATAGATGACAAGGGGGCGGAGCCAACATCATATTAAACCCTATGAATTAAGAATTGGATGTTACTCAAGTTCATATGTAGAGAACATGCGAGCGAATACTTTTGGCGCTATAGTGTATGTATGTTTAAAGCATATTAATCCTGTGACCTTAAGATCTTTACATTATAAAGGTAATGTTCCAGGCCATTTAAGAATGTAAATTTGGTAATAAAATGTGTTTATGACCCTGCGAAATATGTAAATATATGTAAATACAACATGAAATACAGCGCGCATGCTTTCATCTTGTTAGCTCACTCAGGGAGCCGCAGTTTTCCTGAGGCGAGCAACGGCGTTAAGCAAAAGCTCCCTGGAGGAGCAGGGGTTTGTGGGTAACCACACAGTAGACGCTTGTTACCATTGTGCTCTGGGTTGCTGCGGTTGTGTTGGGACTTCTCAATGAGAAGGGAATATTCGGTGGGAATATTTATTCCAGCAAATAGGAGAATAAGAGAACACATCCTAGGGGCTAAGCGTCTGCTCAGCGTGTTATGATATAACACTGCTGTGCGTGTGTGTGTGGAGGGCTGTTAAGTTTAAGAACACCATCCTGCTTGTTATGGGAGTCGTAAAGCAGTGTTCTCTTTCATTACGTGACGTGTGTGAACTTCTGTGGCTTCGGCTTTACTGCAGAGCACCTCGTTTTTAAAGCGGCAAACGGTTAACACACCGCGTGTGAGGCGCGGGGAGGCCGAGTTTCGCCTGATGCTGACTCACGCCTTCTTCCATGGCCGATGATCTCGGAGGAAACAGAGCGAGGCTTTAAATAAGCATCCGAGCCTGGCCTCATCGTGTCAATCACAGGCAGGAACATGGAAATGCACTTGGACTCGCACGGTGATAAACAAACACACAGTGTCTGAGACAAGCGTCTTTTCTTTCTCTCTCTCTCTCGCGCGCGCACGCACTCACACACACACACACATGTCTAGCCGGCGGTGCCCTGAGATCAGTTTTGCTCCAGATCTGTCAACACTACACTCGTCTGGAGAGCAACTCAAGAGATACAACACACTTCTAATGTCTATGACACTCACAAACCTAATATAAAGTACAAACACACACGCAAGCAGTCGAAATTCTGGATAGATGAGATTAAAAATTTCTCACGAAGGCTTAGCTTGAAATCTCAAAGTTTTATTCTTGCAGGAAAAAAGCAGACAGAATCAGTAGCTTATAGTATCTTGTACCTTGCAAGGTCCATGTTCACTCTACTGTCAAAAGTACAATTTATAATGTTTTTTCAAATCTGAAATCCAATTTGTTTGACTGCGGCCAACCCAAACCTTTAATCGCAACAAACTGTTTCACACACGACACACGGGCAAATGAGGAATAATGCAATGGAATTTAAATCCATTGCAATGCATTGGTTTTATTATTTCTGTTCACTTTCTAATGTAAATATTAAATAAAAAAAGTAATGAATGCCAATTTCAAATCTACTTATAAAACTCACTCATTTTCTATACCGCTTATGCTGTACAGGGTCGCAGGGAACTCGGATACCTGGATGGGGTGCCAATTCACTGCAGGGCAATTAGACTCTGCATGTCTTTGGACTGTGGGAAGCAACCTGGAGTACCTGGAGGAAACCCACCATGCACAGGGAGAACGATGCAAACTCCGCGCAAGCATACTGTACCCTAGGAGAGAATCTAATCCTCATCCCTGGAGGTGCGACGCGGTAATGACGCCGTAACTGCACCATCATACAGTACCTAATCGCAAAACCGTAAGTTCAAATCTTTTCATTTATTTATTGTATTACCTTCATGGGCCACTAGGGAGTCACGTGAAATTCACACATTGGCAAACACTGGGCGAAGTCATCACAGCTAGCTGGCAAGTATAAGTTATTTCAGAGAAACTGTTGTCATGGGGCAAAATCCGCACCAATTCATTTTACCTTCTACAGTATAACCGCTTTTTTTCGTTAACATTTCTTAGAAGAAAAGTTCATACAATTAATATATTGGACTTAAAGACATATTAGTTATGGCTTGTGGTTGGGTATAACGCGTTACTGTTTCAAATCGATCTCAACTGTAACCAGCGTTGGGGAAGTCACTAAAAAAAACTACAAAAAATTATAGTAATTTGTAATCTACTACAAATTACTATAACTATATCTGATAACGCAGTACATTTTAAATGCATGTAATTTGATTACAGTTACCAATGTCAATAAGATTACGTTACTAGCGTTACAAACATAGTGTTTCAAAATTAATATAAAATGAATCAAAATGCATTTAAAAATCAAGAGGGAAAAAAAGTTGAGGATTTGTAACGTGGAGAAAGCCTGAGATCCATCAACATTAATTACGAGGGACACCTACATAGGGAGCCTACGGAGTGCGCACGCCGTGACAGATGTTTTTAAAATAACATGAAAGTAACGTAATTAAACTTTTTACATGTAACAATCAGTAATGTAATTAATTACAATGTTGAAGTAGTAATTAGTCATTTGTAGTTGATAACTTTTTTTGAGTAACTTCCCCAACACTGGTTATAGCTGAGATCGATTTGAATCAAAATGCATCACCATGTGTAATATTCTTTTCACTAAAAAAAAACTTTTAGTCCTCCAGTTTCCCCTCCACAGTCCAAAGATTTGCATTGTGGATTGTTTCCAAATTGCCTGTAGTATATAACTAGGTGTGATGAGCTGGCACCCCTTTCGGGATTTCATCCAGTCCTGTTGCGACCCCACACAGGATCGAGAAGCGGTATACCTAAATCTGAAACAAAGCGACAAACTGTAATGCGCAGAGACGGGGAATTCATGACAAGTTAGTTACGAGTCTTGGATGAAGCTCGCTCGCGAATCCGAGAGTGTGCGAAGCTTCATGAGGAATACTGTTGAACAATTTCGGAATTTAACACTGTGAAAACAAGATTTGACACCCATGTGTAGGATACAGTATAGCAAAGCAAGGGTGCTTTCATATACATGGTAGCTGAGGAGACTTGTTCTCCGAGGTGTCACTTCGCAGTTTTGCAAAAGAAGAAAGTATAATGAAATAAAGTGAAGAGAAATGCAGGGTGAGTTATTAAAGTGTACAGATCCCCGCCCAACACGCCACCCACCCCTTCCCCTTCCACTTCTCAGTCCATCCTTCACCCTGGGGACGTTTAATTAAGAAGCCCGTGATAGACACTGACTCCAGAGGGTCCATCCATCATCACACAACCTCCATCCGTTGGATTATTCAGATCGGCCCTCAGCCATTTCCGGTTTCGGGGCCCGTTCCGAGTGTCACGTTAAAGAAAGCCCGCGCTAACGTTTTAGGATGGTAAAAAATAAAAAATAAGGTAAAACTTGTTTAATCCTCCTCCTCCTCCTCCTCCTCCTGTCTTCCAGAGGCAGGGTTTGCTTGTCTAAATTTATCTTCACAACTGAGGCAACGTCAGGGCTTTTTACGATCTCTGCCTAACAAGGATAAAACGAGCACTTTGCTGTGTTACGAATGCAAATTTATGGCGGGCCAGGATGGAGACGCAACACGTCTGCGAGGCGGGGAAAAAAAAAAAACATCTGACAGAAAGTCCTTATGATAAATATATTTGTCGGAATAAAAGACAAGCTTTCCGTTAGACGAAAACTGCACCGAACATCAATCTTTTTAAATAAATCTGATTCAAGGGAAGGCGGCACGTCGGAGCTGCCTTTTTTGCTAAATGGATGTTTTCCCTCGTGTTTTTTTTTTTTTTTTAATCATAATGTTGCTTGTAATCTCAACCGCTTAAAACTCAGGGCTTATTATTCAGCTATTATACGTGCGGAAACCCATCGGATGTCGGATGTAGCTGAATTTTGGAAAACAGCCAAAACAAGGCTGATTCCCCCCCCCCCAATTATATACTTCAATGCCTCTACGGTAAAAAAACAACAACACGTACACATATATTTTACCAAAACAACATGGAAATGCTTTTATTTTGTCTACGTCACCTTGGTGTCTGCCTAAAAGGGGCAAAAACAGTCAGTCTGTCTAAACATCTACAGCAATATCACGTCTAAAACCGTGTTAGGTAAATGCTTTTTTTTTTTTTTTTCGCAAATTGATCTTGTTTTTCAGACGGTTACCTGTATAAGCCTAATAAAATCACTTTGTAATCCAGCTGTTAATGCACCTGCACTCATCTTCAAACCAGTGAGGAGAAGAGTTTACATCTGTATGGACAAAGGCAAGTCCTACAATCATACAATCATATGCAGAATAACGTAGATAAATTAGTATTTGTGTAATTTTCACACCTTCCTTGCATTAATTCCAGTAACATAATTAGATATACAGTAGAGGTGCAGCAACTGAATGTTTAGTACTATACATCTAAAAAAAACAAAAAAAAACAACGGGAGATATCAGGGTGAGAACAGCAGAACATTGTTGTTCTCGCTGTACCTCAGTCAGGGGGAATGGCAGGGTCTGAGTGTGACTAATGTCAGGTTTGGAGTAAATTACGGTGCTGATCACCAGCACTTTGCGAGGAGCTTACGGAAGAGTCGATCCACCGAGGAAAAGTGCCATTTTATGACTTCCCAACACGGTAAACTTCAAATGAATGTCACTTTGCCCTCTGCCTAATGGGCGATTGTGGCTCAAGAGAGACAGATTGAAGTGTTAAAGGTTTATACGACAGCGTGTCAGAACGCACTGCTTTTGCTTTTGCCTTAAAGGGCCTGTGAGACACTTGGAGGGAAATGACTCAGCTGAAGGATGCGAGACTTGAGAGAGGCAACACCAATTATCTAATGGAGTCACGAGAAGTGTCATACCATGTCTCTTCAATTGCTTATCTCATCTGGACATGATTACAGATCACGGGATGATGGTGATGATGGTGATAAGGGTGACATGCAGGCATCCGGTGTAGTGTAAAAGTGTAGATCCCACAGTGTAAATGTGTAGATCCTCTTTAGAAGCTACAAATAATCTAAATCATATTGAGGGGAAAATGAAAATTCTGTTTGTCTCTTAGAATTGACCATAAAAATGTATTACTAGTTGTAAAGGATTTTATTAGCACAGCTACTTCATTTCATATGTCTCTGAAGGTTTCCTAAAATATGGCCCAAATCATATCTTGAGATCATATCATCTGGTGCTAGTCTTCTCCATATTTCACATATAAAACAAAAGAACATTGTTACGTAATCACCGAATGCCATATGTGTTATTTCATAGTTTAGGGGGGAAAAAATCCAGCATTTGTTCTAGAATGTAGAAAATAAATCCAAACGTGTGTCCAATCTTTTAACTGGGGCTGTGCATATATACTGTATAATACATACTGTATATAATATGTCTCATTCGACGTCTTTTCCACTTTTTCCAGGCATTCAGTCTAAACTGCATGTCTTTGGACTGTGGGAGGAAAATCCTATCATCACTACGCCACCGTGCCTGGGACGGTCTTCATGAGAGCCAGTTTCATCATGGTGCTTAATGGGTTTTGTAAATGCACTTGACACAATACTGTTCTTGCGAAAACATTCCAGAACATCTGACCTTCATGTCTTAACTTAAAATAACAACTGACTGCTCTGTCGTTGTGACTTAATTACCTAATGCCATACTTTGTGTGTTACTTCATAGTTTTGAAATCTTCAGTATTGTTCTAGAATGTAGAAAATAAATCACAAAACAAACAAACAACAATTTTATTACAAGGTGTGGTACTACAGTATTTGGCAACTTGGCGGAGCTGGGGCCTAAATCAGTAACCCACGAACCTCCCCCTGGTATAGGGTCAAGCTGAACTCACTACACCACGTGACCTTTTCCCATTGCTCCAAGTTCAACGTTTATGCTCCTACAAATATAGTCCAAATATATGGTCCACGTTTACCAACAAGTGGTTTTCTTATTTTTTTTCAAAGGCTTTATTGTCATTTCAACCATATACAGTTAGTACACAGTGAAACGAAACAACGTTCCTCCAGGACCAAG
>JAQQZT010000002.1:7209061-7221307 GCA_030068275.1 Clarias platycephalus
TTCACATTCACTGACACAATCGGTTTCAATTCAATTTCAGGTCTTAAAATTTTAAACATTCCTTTTTTTTTTTTTTGTATAGTAATTAGGTAGAGTATACTAAAGAAATTCACATTCACTGACACAATCGGTTTCAATTCAATTTCAGGTCTTAAAATTTTAAACATTCCTTTTTTTTTTTTTTGTATAGTAATTAGGTAGAGTATACTAAAGAAATTCACATTCACTGACACAATCGGTTTCAATTCAATTTCAGGTCTTAAAATTTTAAACATTCCTTTTTTTTTTTTTTGCTAAAGAATAGTAAACAACAGCCAGAATTTCAGCCAACTAGCAGTTTTTGAGATGTTGTGTTACAAATTTTTATTTGATTTCTTTCCATTTCAATTATAAGATTGAATTTGAAACTTGAAACTTGTGGCAGCAAATTCATATCGTGGACTACAATTCCAACCTGATAGAATGTAACTACAAAGAAATCCAAATGCAAATACAAATAAACAAATAAAATTCAGATTTTTAAAAATTCAAATCCTTGTTTCATATGTTTACAGCTACTATAGCATCACGATAACATGAAATTGTTTCTCAGATGTTCATAAACATTAAATGTAGTATAACTGAAAAAAATTGAATGATACATTTATTCATAAAATGAAAATAAATTCATGGGTCATAGCTAAAATCTTCTGCAGCAGTTAGTAAGTACTTACAAAGACACCTGTTTTTAAAAATATGTGTGTTTTGGCTAATTTTTACTAAAGGTAGGAAATGTTTCAGGATCTCAACATATTACCGGTGATGATTTACACCAGTCTTTTTAAAATAATGGATTGGTCGACATGTACAAATTTAAAATATGTATACAATGTTTAAAAGTTCAAGGATAGCAATTGACATACATAAAAATAAAAAAAAATGAAAAACGCAGATGTTCTTGTATGTGTGTGTGTGTGTGTGTGTGTGTGTGTGTGTGTGTGTGTGTGTGTGTTACCTTGTTGGGAATGGGAAACTTGGTCTGTTCTGCTTTGCCCGGTGTGTGTATGGCAGTGAGCGGGGGAGGCCAGGAATGGGTCATTTCCTGTAAGGCAACAATGTTCACACAGGTTAACTTTCTTAATTACAGTACTCTCTCTCTCTCATTCACACACATACAAACATACACATGCACATTCACACAGAAACACACACACACACACACTGTTTGCATGTGTTAAATATCAACATCAGCATGTTATACCTACAGAGATGGAGGCAGAAGAATCCTGTAATTACTGCTGCTCATAAGCAAATAGAAACTCATCCATATTCATGCGTGAGATGAAAAAGCATTGCGTGTAATCAGTCCCTTACGCTTCTGCACAATTGTGTGCTGCGCGTTTCTCACTCTCCAAGATTGTCTTTCATGTGGCCTTTTTGATTGATTCCAGACTCCATGTGCACACGTGCATGTGTGTGTGTGTGTGTGCGCGCGTGTATGCGTTTCCGCGTCCAGGTGTATGGTGTAACAGAAAAACATGTCATAATGCACACTACAGAGAGTAGAGAAAAGCTTGTGTGTTTATCCATCTGTGTGTCTACTGAATTAGTCTTATCTGAGTGAATTTAGTGCATTTGCCTATATCACTGGGTGTGTGTGTGTGTGTGTGTGTGTGTGTGTGTGTAGTTGCCCCCAGGTTTAACTGAATGCGTGTGAGCCAGCGTTAAGTGTTTAGCACACACACACACACTGTCCTCTCTTATCCCCCAAGCATGCATGTATACACACAAAGCTTGTTTATCTATCCTTATGAGGACCTTCTGTTGACATACTCATTAATGCAGCTACTTAATCCTATGCCTACACCTATGCCCAACCATAGCCTCATTCTCAGTAATTAAAATAAAATAATCTGGCTTTTAAAATCAAAGCTGAAGTTTATGTGTTTAAAAAAATGTCCTCACAAATCTGTCAGATACATAGATGTCTATCCTCATGAGGACATTCGGTTCCCACCGTGATATAAAGCGCAACAACATTCTTTATTGCAGTTGTGTAGCGTCTAGGTTCAGGGAAAGATTTCTGATAATTAAAATGACCACTGCTTAAAGGTACAATAGTCTAATTATAAATTGTTAATAATTTAAAAAAAAACGAACATAATGATTTAAGTCATGCTATCAGGTCAAGTGTTTTAAGTGGCATTGTGTGAAATGCTTGTTTGTGTTTGCAACTTGTTAGCCATATTTTAGGCCCTTTTCACATTAGGCACAATTGATTTGTGCCGTGCCCAAGAACGATTTGTGCCGTGCCCAAGAACGATTGCTTCACCCTCCCGACTCCCTCGTTGGCCAGCATTGATATTATTTTCGATCTCCGTACTCGGGTACAGTGGTGCACTCTCCAATACAGCAGGTGGTAGCATGCACCGACTTGGTTTGTGAGCCGCCATCAAAAACAGGAGAAGAAGAGAACAAGGAAGTAAACCTTTGTGCTATGTCTAATAACAGTGATCCTTCAGAAAAAAAACTGAAAACATTCTCATGTCCCTTCGTACTTTATTAACTATGTCTGTGTATGTCAGAGGATGAAACTGGCGGAAATTTCTCTAAGATTTCAGATGAGACTGACGGCACTGGTGATGTTGCATCTGTCCAGCGGTCTATTTCCATGTTAGCGAACGATTGGCTTCCAATCGGAAACTGGATTCCGGGGTCCTAATGTGAAAAGGCGATAGAATCTTGTTGTTGGTCTTTCGGCAAGGGGTCGCCACAGCGGGATATCCGGTCTGCACAACAACTTGCAGGTGCCCTTCCTGACGCAACCTTCCCATTTATCCGGGTTTGGGACCGGCACTGCGTCCAGTGGCTGGGGGGTTTGGGCACTGGTTGGGAATCGAACCCTAGTTGCCTTCCGCATCACCTACCACTGAGCCACCAGTGCCCACAGACTCTCCACTCTATGAATTAATTTTATTGCCACATAACTTTGCTGAGTCCAGACCTGACCGACTGAAGCAACCGTAGATCCTAACACTGTCTCCAGAGGCTTGTACAGTGGACAGTATGCATTGTGGGTGCATCCATTCATGAGGTTCCCTTCTTACCCCGACGCTCTTGCCCATTGCTCTGGAATAGAGTACATCTGGACTCATCAGACCACATGACCTTTTTCTATAAATCTAAATGCAGTCTAAGTATTCAAACCAGAGCAAAATTAAACCTTGTTTTCTGATTAGTCTCACTAACATCCGGTTGTCTTATTCCCAAACAGCTGTTTTAGTCTCAAACCTGTGAGCTGTGTGTAAAGATACTTTCACTATTGAACAAACTTATTTTACGATACAACTTCACCAAGGATTTAAGTAATTTCCATTCAAATATTTTGCCCCCTTTTCCTCCACGAAGTTGACAGTTAAGCACTTTTCTTTCAGGTTTTAATAATGTCTTCTAGTCATTTCAAATCTATTCTTTGCTTGATGTGGGCCGATAAATAAAACACAGTATAAATGCACTCGTACAATAGACTAATAAAAAAATCAGTCAGACATATTAGGACAGATGAGCTTCTGCTTTTCTGGATTCTTGGCAAAAAGTGGTGTTTTCCTTTTTTTTTTGTCTCATTAACTTGAAGATGCGGAATACGGGTAAACAGAAACTGTGTACACTATAATGTAAGCTTATATAGCTTGTCTCTTGAATGCTCTATAGCAATAAATGCAATTCTACATCATTAATATTTTATTCGTTGCTAGTTGCTATTTATTTAAAAAAAAAAAGAAGATCTTAATTACCGCTTAAGCTACAGTATACAGTATGTATTCCTTAAAATAAAATGTTACTGTGTACATTACCTACACTATACTTTTATGTGGAAGACTATTAGTGCTCAATAGGAGAACAAAGAGGTATTATATGTTCATTTAGAAAGTGTGTGGAGTGTTTGTGCTTTGTCCCAAATGGCCCGAAGATGCATGTATCATCTGCTGCTCCTGTGTAAATACCCCCCCCACCACACACACACACACACTCACACATTTGTGATGCACTGTTTAACTATCAGCATGCACAAAGTGCATCGGCCTGCATTCATCCATGATCAGCTTACATCTGGACTGACTCCTTTCACCTACTTCATCTGTTTTACATGAAAACCTAGGTGTCTAGACAAGGTCATTATTTATTTTTTAATTTTTTAGACATATGTACTTTGTTGGGTTTCTGCAAGACTTTCAAGACACGTTCCCCTTATTACTGAGTTTAGCAACTACGTATTATTACTATTAGTTAAATCATGGTCTGAGGGACCTACAATAAACAGCATTGATACTGGAGACTCCTTCTGAAAAACCCTAAAAATGAACATTTTCTTTTTTTTTTCCCCTCAGCAAACACTAACTTTTAATCTAACTCCCATCAAACTCTGGTACTCCAAATCCCTTCAACCGGAGCGTATTCCTAATATATATATTTTTTTTACAAGAGAGAGCTGAGTTATTGTTTATAATACAGTGGCTTCACACACTCGGATTCTTTCTAAACATTGTTTTGTCCTCTTCCCCTCTGGCCTGATCAGTCTGAATCACGGAGACAGGATGAGATAAATGAGGTGCCGGGTCTTTCAAACTGCCACCTCGGCGTTAATGCAAGCAATGAAGCATTACCTTTCATAAAAGCTGCGGATAATGCTACGGGCGCTGGAACCTTACTGCCCGATATGATGAATCTGCAGCTATTCTGTTGGTCAGCACAGGAGCAAGCTTACGCAAGCACACGCGCGCACACACACACATGGACACACGTGTTTGGAAATCAACGTAAACATGCATATGTGCCTTCTTTCTTTCCTTTTCAGCACACTATCCTGGACACCTAATTATTTCTACAGTAGGTCAGTGTCTCCTTGAAGTTGTGTACCATTGGCCCGTCTCACACTCAGGGAAGTACATACTGTAGTCAAAATTTAGAGTCAGACTACTGGACATCAATGGAGCAGCTGAAGGTTGAGTGTTTAGTGCAGAAGCCCAGTGGAAACAACAGTGGTATTCCTCAGGGATGTATGCTCAGTCAATGAATCCATGTTCAGCCTGGGGAATTAAACTCACAGTCCTCTGGCCAGTGGTGTGAGTCCTTAAACGCTGGTTACACACTGACTTTCCCTTCAGGACTAAAAGCAAATACATATCCCTCCAAATTTCACCTAAAACTAGTACCCTACTGCTAATATTGCTACTACTACAGTATTTCTGCTAGTACTGCTACTACTACTGCTATTACTCTTACTACTACTACTGTTAGTTCTACTACTGTTAGTACTGCTGCTACTCTTAATGCTTTTACTAATACTAATGTTAGTATTTACACTGCTATTACTACTACTACTATTAATACTACTATTGCTATTAGGACTATTACTAATACTACTACTGCTAGTGCTGCTGCTGCTGCTACTATTACTTCTACTACACTACTGTTAGTACTACTACTGCTAGTACTGCTGCTATTTCTACTATTGATATAGCTAATACTACTGTTAGTATTTCTACTGATATTACTACTACTACTTCTACTACTGTTAATACTACTACTCCAAGTAGGGCTATTACTAACTAGTAATGCTAGTACTTTCTAGGCTCCTGCTACTATTACTGCTATTACTACTACTGTTAGTATTTCTACTGTTAGTACTGCTGTTAGTACAACTACTGCTAGCACTGCTGCTACTGCTAGCATTACTGCTAGTACTATTACTACTGCTATTATTTCTACTGCTACCACTGCTATTCATGATACCTCTACAATTACTACTACTACTACTACTACTACTACTACTGCTTCTACTTCTGCTTCTACCCCAGCAGTGCTGCTGCTTCTGCTTCTCCCCCACAACCACTACTACTACTACTACTACTCCCACTGCTTCTACTCCACCACTACTACTGCTGCTGCTTCTAGCCCTTCATTACCACTGCTCCTTAGTATTACCATTAGTGCTTCTTCCAGTCCTTGCACTGCTGCTCCCAAACATGTTCCTCCTCCTCCTTCTCATCATCATCATCATCCTTCTTCTTCTTCTACCACTACTACTACTACTATTGCATTCAGCTGCTGTAATGAACACACCTGAGTTAAGACAAAAACAATTCAACTGCAATTAATAGTAGACTAGGGAGAGACCACCTGGTGTGTGTGTGTGTGTGTGTGTGTGTGAGAGAGAGAGAGAGAGAGAGAGAGAGAGAGAGAGAGAACATGCGTCATCCTTACATGTTATCCATTATGTGGAATCACAAAAGGCTGCTCTTAGTTACACTAAAGTCCTGTGCGATTACACATTACTCTCCGGAATAAATATTTCATATTATCTATGCAAAACAACAAAATTATGTAACCAAATCAAGTCAGTCTCAATTTGTAAAGGTGGCGGTTTTTATTGAAACCTTTAGCTAGTACTAATCTCTGTGCCTTTGTTTTCCTTCTGTTTACTCATGTTTCTCTGTGTAAGATACCATCTTGTTCCTTTCTCTGTGCAGAGGTGATATCAATCTATAAACATTTCTAGCTGTGATAAACTAGGCCCTGAGGGCTGGAGCGCTACTGAACAGAAGAGTGAAAGAAAATGTCAGATAGGGGTGAGGAAAGCAGGTCAAGCCTCTTTCATCTGCTCCATTTTTAAAGCTAATGATAACCAGTGCAAAGCAGAGCCTTTAGATGTGTTCTGAGTCTAGAGTGGTAGAGAGTTGATGCTTTTACATGTCCGAACTACAGCTACAGATATGTGATATGCAGATCTGCAGTATTATTATCTAATGTGTATACACTGTACTATCTATATACAGTACATATGTAATATACAGTATAGTACCAGCCAAAAATTCGGATACAAGTTTGGATTTATTTTCTACATTCTAGAACAGAACAATACTGCATTCTTTCAAAACTATGAAATGACACATACTGTATGGTATTAGGTAATTAAGTAACAACTACAGTCAGTTGTTATTTTAAGACACAGAGGTCAGCCTTTCTGGAATCGAAACTGCATTTGCAAAACCCAACAAGCACAATTATGAAACTGGATCTCATGAAGACCTTCCTAGGAAAGCAAGACCAAAACTCACATCTGCTGCAGAGGAGAAGTTCAGTTAGAGTTACCAGCCTTAGAAATCACCAATTAACAAACAGCACCTCGGATTAGAGCCGTTATGAAGGGTTTACAGAGCAGAACTAGCAGACACATCTCAATATCAACTGTTTAAAGGAGATTATTGTATATGTTGGATAAGCATTGTTTTACAGTGTAGAAAGAAATACAAATCACGAAAGACGAAGAAGTTAGAAGGTGTGTCTAAACTTTTGACTGGTAGTGTAGTGATGATTAATTAAGGAAGGATCATGAGATCCGCAAAGTCCTTAGAAGTACAGTGATTTTTTTTGAGAAGGCTAATTTTTTTTATCAAATCTTTTTGTCACAACCAATATAAAATGTATAACTATCAATAGATAGTATATTAAACTATCAATATAAATAGAAAAATGTCTTCTTAGAAATGTACATGTATTTAATGAAGAAAAAATAGGCATCAAAATTCAGCTAATTTGCTAAAAATTTCACTACTAGAGCTCCCAAGTTTGTGTAAAAGACTTTAAATTGTACATTTGATTTGGATTTTCTTTACATATTTTACGTAAAAGCAAAGAATCCTGAAAATGACAATATTAAAACAAATCAATGCATTAAGCAAAGTACAGTAATTCTCAATACGACTTCAATAAAATTCTATAAAAACAAGAGTAAAGACAGCTTTTAAAAGGTTAAATGTATCCTGAGCTGCATTACTGTAACATTACTGGAGTTGCTGTTTACAGTAGTTGCCATTTTGTCATTTACAGCTCAGAGTTTTTTTTGGATGTGGTTAAATGTAAATTAGCAAAAAAAAAGTTTCGGAATTCAGTTTAGCCCAAGAAAATATTTCTGAAAAGCCTGATAAATCACTTCCATTTAACTAAGATCAGTAAAAGTTGACTTTTTACAAGCTAAAATAAAGAAATACTCAATAAAACAAGATTTCCTCAATCCTGTTCTTAAACTCATTTTAAAATCACTTTAACTCATTAAACTCATTTCAAAATCACTTTGGATAAAACGCACCTGCCAAATAACTAAATGCAACCCAACAAGCCTTGCTTGTGCTGCACACCTCTGATAACTAATACTGACTTTTACTTTTCCCAGGCTTAACAGCTTCTTAGCCATGATTACATGAGATTAGCACTTCGTCAACTCAAGAACTATTTCGGAACCCAGTCGGAGACTTCTTCTCCTCTAAAGAAAGCAGCTTCACTGTTTGACATCACAAATGACCGACGCTCGTGTCCTTGTCCGAGCTGCTGACGTGAACGTGAGTCATATCTGAGTCACCGTAAGCTCTGAGCGTGCTCTGAATGACAGAAACAATCCAGGTTGCCTGGGAAACAACGGTTAACAGAACAGGGCATGAACTAAGATGTAGGAAACATAGTAACCCATATCTATTTAAAGAATGAGATAAAACTGATCTAGGAACAGAATAGATGAGTGCGAGCAGCTACATGTTCGGATCAACAACGTCGCTAATGAGGAAACGAAATTAGCATCTAATTTTTTATTTAATAAAAAACAAGCAAAAAAACTAATTGAAAAGTCCTACAAATCCTTGAAAAGTAATAGATTTCCTTGTGTGAGTTTTTTAAGTATAGCTTATAAGCTAAGGACCCATGCCAGGGATGCTTATGTGTCACTGTGTGAGAGGTGTAGGAGGCAGGTGCAATTACTCACTTACCCGTAAAATCTCCTCCACACAGCTGGAGTCATTGGGCAGACTGACCTGCATAGGAGAAAAGAAAATCAATCTCAGTAAAGTGTCCAGAATGTTCAAGGAAATGCAGAAGGTTAGGTATACCTAAATTATAGCTCATTTTTCAAAACTCACTGTATATTTATCTAGTCACCCTTTGCATATACATATACAATATACATGCATGAACATATATAGTATATATTGGTGATTGGTAATGTTGTTCAATAAGTAGATGTACAACATCACCAATCACCACCAGCAATCTGGTGGCAGGATCATGGTGCCTAAGGGTCACTCATGCCCACGGGGACTAAAGGTCAGCCGTCTGGTCTGACCCCACAGAAAAGCCAGTGCAGCACAACCTGCCAAAAAAGTCAATGCTGCCCATGGTAGAAAGGTGCCAGAGCATCCAGTGCACCACAACATGCCACACAGGGGGCCCAGCAGGCAAAAAGCCCAAGGACACTGACCCAGCATCCAAACTCCCCAAATTCCAATCTGATCGAGCACCCATGTCATCAAAAACAAGAAGTCAGACTTTTTTTTAATTGTAAATTTTATGATAATAATTTATATACAAAATTCTAAAATGATTATAAGATATACTTCTTAAAAACAATAATAATAATAATAATAATAATGATGTATTTGCATATTTTATATGTAAGGTAATGTAATATTTATTAATATGTATTAATATGAAATGTTTCTCCTTTAAAATAGAAAAAGAGTTACAAAAGAAAAAAATTATGAAAAAGATAATAAAAATATTTCAAATTATTATGTTTTATATTTTAAACTTGTATTTTTTTTTTATCTTTCTTTATTGTTTATTTCTTTTCTTTTAGTATAATTACATTTACTTGACCTGCATATTAATTAAAAAACATGCACTTAGCGGCACGGGCACTGTTAGCTAACATAGCCATCACATGATTACGAAAAAAAACAAAAAAAAAAAACATTGAAAATATGCACAAGCCGACTCATAAGAAAACTTCCAAACAAGTGAAACTTTTGACAAGGCAGAATTTTTGTCTTCTCTCATGAATTTACTCTCTCAAAAATTGAAGGAAATCGCTTTTTATTTTGAGACAGATCAGGCTGAAATTAGGCTGCTGTATTTTTTTTTTTTCTTTTTGCGCCGTTATGGCTTGTTATTGCACACAGGCATGCTGGGAGCTAGATAATCACTAGCTTGCATCAGCCCATCATAAGGGAGAGAAATGTCAGCAAGTATACATGTTGCAATAACTCACCAACACTTTTAAGCCAGCTGAGGAAAATAGTAATTAAACACTAAGAAGCGTCCGGTTGAGTAATAGTGCACGGTTGTTTGCACAACGGCAACCTAAAAGTTGCTTAATGACGGTAAATTCACTATGCTCAAAGTATTTTATTTTATTTTTACAGCGATTCTCTGCCCTTATTTGGCCAGTCTAGTGATACGGCTAAAATGGCCTTTTAGCCGTATCACTGCACCGGCAAATAATAGTTTCGAAGTCTCCCTGCATTGCTGTTGCTTTCCTTCTTGGTGCACACTTAACACAATCGAGGACACTTGAGTTGAGCAAAGCTGCTTGAAGGAGACACTCTTCTCCAGTGTGTGGCTGGATGATGACATCAGTCCGCTCCTGGCATGGAAGGAAGCCAGCATTTCCTCTAAAAGTCAAATGGCCTGAGGGAAAACTGTCCACTCTGTCCAGCTGCCATAATACCATGTGTTAGATCTGGCTGCTGCTGCTTAAAAAAAAAAAAAAAAAATCCCACCCTCAGACTAAGTGGTCCTCAGTTCCTCAATCAAGGTGTCTATTCCTCTGCCTCTATGCTAATATATAAATATATAAAGATGATTTTTATAGCGCAGAAACGAAAGCAGTTTATTTGTTGTCTCATCTCAGATTATTCATGTTGTCCTAGCAGACCCTGTGATTAAAATGTTTAAAACAACCTTTACAGGTTTACACAATTATATTTCCTCCTAAATAATAAATGCAGTGGAAAACCATGCAATTAAAACTTAATTTGAAACGCATGAAATATAATTCGTGGGACATTGCCTAAAAAAAAAAAAAAATTTAATCCCTAAAGTGGAAGACTGGCGTAATAAATGTGCATCACGCCTTCTTCCAGCGGAAACGATGTATGAAATCAAATCACAAGTCATCACTGGAGAGGTGCGTTCATAATGCCAGGTGTGAACGGCTATTTGTCTCGGCTGTCCGCTTGTTATACGATCACCCAGGATGCATGTTAATGCCAGGTACTGTATGGATGAAATCACTGTGGATTGATTCTGGCCAGAAGAAGTCATAACAGTGCTTTATTTTTGCCTTTTCTTCTGCACTTGACTTTAAGAAAACCATGTAACAAGGAAATATGTTTATTTACTTTATTTATTTAGTATGGTATAGGTAGGCCTTACTGGTTGCCTGCTACCTGTACTATTGTATTTGCACAGTACCGTGGTACTTATTTGCTAATATATAGTAGCACTGGTATTACTCCATGATACATGGTTCTACCATGGTAAAAACTTACATGGTACAAAGATACTATAGTATGATACATGGCATAATGGAACATGCACCAGGATACTTGTTATGGTAATGCCTATACTACACCATACCATACAACACCATACTAGTAGTATGTACGAACATATCTACTACGGAACAGGATGTACACACATACCATATTAAAAATCTTTGGTAGCCACTGTGGTACAGAATAAGTAGCATGATTTATCCTGGGAAAGTCGTGTGGTGGCTACCATGGTAATGTCTGAAGTAGCAAAGTAATGCTACAGTATACTGTATCATGCTATATAGTTTACCATAGTAAACTATAGAACATTAAGTACAATTTCTTATACTGTATGTGACATTTCTGCGCATTAATGCAGTTCTGAGGCTAATCAGACTTTAGCTAACATTCATGTTCAGTGTAAAAAAAAGTTAACATTTTAAAATGTATAGCATTTTTAACTGACATTAGCAAGTAGCAGATATTAACAGTCAGCTAGCATATTATGTAACATACAGTAGTAGCATGTCTGTTTTGTTTTCCTAACTGATATGATCAAGAACCTAATGTTAGCAGTGGCACAGTATTGCCAGTTAGCATAGGCAGAAACATAGCAGTATGTATTTTATTACTGATATTAGCAAACAACAACAATAACTATCATAAAATGAGCAAAAAGGTAGCTTAGCCACAAATAATAGAGAATACCACCATGCTGGGTAGCTAGCAAGCAGCCCAGTGAGAAGCTAAGTACTTGATCTTAACATTAGCTCATTGTTAGCATTATACTGTATATTGAACATATTTTGAATTTCCCTCAGGAACAGTATCTACAAACCGGATTCCAAAAAAGTTGGGACACTTAACAAATTGTGAATAAAAACTGAATGCAATGATGTGGAGA